>CAUYSK010029164.1:0-86032 GCA_963575035.1 Avahi laniger | reverse complement strand
AAAAAAAAAAAAAAAAGATATTTAAGGTAAAAAGTTTATAATTATCCCCAATCTCACCAACTTGTATACATTAAATATGTACACCTTTGTACATGTCAGTTATACCTCAATAAAATGGTTTTAAAAAAAGAAAAAAAACTCAGTAATCAAAATGAAAAAAATTAAGGGCAACATAATCAATTAGTAGGTTGAGAAACAGTATAAAAATCAAAGGGAGAAGGATAGGCACCCCAAATTATGTGCTAGCTAACTAATGCATTTTTATTGTCTATTGTGGAAGTATTTTCTCATAAAGATTTCAACAACAAATGTTCAGCTTTCCCATTTAAGGCAGGTTTAAATGAAAAACAATAAAACTCTTTTCTGTCATCAATATCACCAGTAATTGCTTCTTCAGAGGAAAATTACTGTAAAATCACCAAGTAAAGAAATTAAACTTGATGTACTGAAAGTCTAAGAAGCTATGGATTTTCCATTAAAACTATTGTTATACTGAGGTATAAAAATCATGTCATGGCTGTGTACCCAACACACAGCTTAACAAATAAAACGTTACCAATATAGCTGAAATTTTTTATTCACTTTTCCCCGATTACATCTTAAAGTAACTATTGTCCAGAATTTATCTTATTTATTTCTCATACCACACTCTCTTTATTAATAGCAGATGAAATTGGCCATTTTAACACAGCCTTTTCACTTTGACCATTCCAACCAATCTTGCTACGGCCATGTCAAAATGGTTTGTCAAAATGCTAAAAAGTGAAATAATTATAATTTATTTCCAAGAACCAAAAGCAACAACTATCTTGACAAGGCCTCACTACAATCTTAACCCCATCACAATTACTAGGGACTTTGACTTTATTCATTTCTGCATTGTTTGACATTTTTAAGAGTTTACATAATTTTTTTTTCTTTTTTTTGAGATAAGGTCTCAAAGGGCTCTGTTGCCTGGGCTAGAATGCAGCAGCATCATCACAGCTCACTGCAATCTCAAACTTCCTTGGCTCAAGTGATCCTTCTGCTTCGGCCTCCAGAGTAGCTGGGACTACAGTCACACACCACCATGTGCAGCTAATTTTTTATTTTTTGGAGAGATGGGGTCTCACTATTGCCCAGGCTGGTCTCAAACTCCTGGCCTCAAGTGATCCTCCACCTTAGCCTCCCAAAGTGCTAGGATTACAGGTGCGAGCCACTGGGCTGGGCCCATCTAACATTTTTAATATTAAGAGTGATAAAACCTACTTGGCGGTAGAACTTTTTCCTTTGAATGTTTCTTTAGGAAATCCTTTGGAGAAGGTACTTCAACTTTTGCTGGTCCCATAGTTTTCATTGCAGTTTTAACTTTTTGCACATCATCTTTTACAGCTGTCCTAAAAATTGATATGTACCTAAAATTAAATTTAAAAAGTTGTAGCATTTATATTTCTAGCAAAAATTATTTTAAGTTTAAAAACAGGCATACATTTCTAAGTTATTTTAGTCTATATCATATGGAAAATAGCCATAAACAATAATTATCTGAGCCCCACCGATCAGGCTTCAGCAAGCTAGATGGACGTTCTGCCCTAAGAAAGAGGTGCCGGGTAAACGTGTTCACAGTATTTCCACATTATCCTTCGAATATCTGTAGCATCCGTAGTGATGTCACCTCTCTCATTCCTGAGGTTAGTAATTTGTGTTTTCTCTCTCTCTCTGCTGGTAAGTCTGGCTAGGGGTCTATTAATTTTATTAATCTTCTCAAAGAACCAGAATTTCAGTGGTTTTCTCTAATGTTCACATGTGTTCCATTTTAATTATTTCTGCACCAATCTTTATTATTTCTTCTACTTACTTTGGGTTTCATTTGCTTTGCTTTTTTTTTTTTTTCAGTTTCTTAAGGTACGAGTTTAGGTATTTGATTTTAAAACTTTATGCTTTTCTAATACAAGTGTTTAACGCTATAAATTTCCCTCTAAGCAGCACGTCAGCTTCATTCTGCCAATTTTGATATGCCACGTTTCATTTTCATTCACCCCAAAATACCTTTAAATTTCCTTTTGATATCTTCTTTCATTTAGGAGATTGTTTAGACATGTTTGTTTAGTTTTCATATATTTGGCATTTCCCAGATACCTTTCTAATTGATTTTCATTGTGGTTAGAGAATATGTTTTGTGTGATTTTAATCCTTTTAAATTTTCTGACACTTGTGTTATGGCACAAAGTTTGGTCTATCTTGGTAAATGTTCTGTATACACTTGAAAGTGTATTCTTCTGTTGTTGGCACTGTAGAGTATTCTACAAATGACAATTAGATAAAACTGGCTGATAGTGTTTTCAAATGTTCTATATTCTTATTGATTTTGTCTACTTGTTCTATTAATTACTTAAAGAGAGGTGCTGAATTTTCCAACTATGTATGTGGATTTGGCTATTTCTTCTTTTAATTCAAATAACTTTTAATCTATATGTTTTGAAGCTCTGTTAGTAGGTACGTAGCATTGAGAATTTTTATATCTTCTTGAAGAACTGATCACTTTATTGTAAAATAACATCTTTTATTCCTTTTAAAATTCTGTCTTCTAAAATCTACTCTGTCTGATGTTATTATAGCTACTCCAGCATTCCTTTGATTTGTAATAGTGTGTCTTTTTCTTTTCTTGGACTTTTTACTTGTCTGTGTGTTTATTTATTTATTTATTTAAATGTCTCACCCTGTCTCCTGGGCTAGAGTGCAGTGGTGTCATCATAGCTCACTGCAACCTCAAACTCCTGGGCTCAAGGGATCCTCTTACCTCAACCTCCTGAGTAGCTAAGACTACAGGCACACTGTACCACAGCTGGTCATTTTTTCTATTGTTTGTAGAGATGGAGTCTCGCTCTTGCTCAGGCTGGTGTTGAACTCCTGGCCTCAAGTGATCCTCCCACATTGGCCTCCTAAAGTGCTAGGGTTACAGGCATGAGCCACCATGCCTGGCCTAAATGTTTATTTTTGAAGAGGGTTCCTTATAGACAGCATAGAAATTTTACCCAACTAACATTCACTTTTATTTGGTATGCTTAGACCATTTGCATTTAATGGGACTTTAAAAAAAATGTTTGCGTTTAAATTTTCCATCTTGTTATTCTCTACAAATCCCAATTTTTCCCTTTTTATCCTGTCTCGTTTTTGTTTTATTTTTGTTTTGTTTCATTTTGTGAAAATCCTAGCTTTACAATATACATGTTTAACTTATCACAGCCTTCAAGTAATGTTATACCACTTCGTATGTGGTATAAGAATCTTACAAAAGAATACTTGCATTCACCCCCACCTTTGTCCTAGTGTTGTAACATATTTTACTTCTCTGTGTGGTATAAAGCCCATAATTCCTTGAGATTATTCCCCCTTGACATATTTCTTCTGTTTCCCCATCTCTTTCCTCTTCTTCTGTGATTCTAATTATACTTTATTAGGCTCCTTGTTGTTGTGCAAGGATCACTAATTCTCTGTTTTCCTTTTCAGTTTTTTTGTCTCTGTGTTTCATTTTGTGTTGTTCTATTACTGTGCCTTCAAATTCACCTACATTTTCTTCTTCGATGTCTTAGCTGCTATGAATCCTATCTATCATATTTTTTTCCTTTTGGATTTGCTATTCTTTGTAAGTTCCTTCCCTGACCCCTTCCATTTCTCTCCATATCCTGATTGGGCTTTCCTCTACTTTTTTGAACATACAATGAATATTTAAAATAGTTCTTGTAATGTCCTTCTCTACTAATTCTCTAATATATGTCATTTCTATGTCTGTTTGTATTGACTAATTTTTCTCTTGGTTATGCATTGTATTTTCCTGCTTCTTTTTATGTCTGGTACTTTTTGATTGCCTGCTAAACACTGTGAATTTTACATTGTTGGTTGCTAAATTTTTCTTTTCTTTTCTTTCTTTCTTCTTCTTCTTCTTTTTTTCTTTTTTTGGTATTATTTAAATTTTTTCTTTAGCTTTATTCTGGGATGCAGAATGCAGTTATGATAGTTGGAAACAGTGTGATCCTTTTAAAGCTCACTTTTAAATTTTAGGGTAAGTCTAGAAGGACTTTTAGTCTAGTTCTAATTTGGCCCCACTACTGAGGCAATGTATAATACTTCTGAGTGCACTACTTAATGCCCTGTGTATTTGGAGGTGTCTCCACTCTGGCTGGTGGGAACATGAGCTTTACTTGGAACTACTGCTTTCGATTGGTCATTTCCCTAGCCTTGGTAGTTTCATTACACACATGCTATCAACCAAATATGTCAGGTAAATCTTCCTGCAGATTTCCATAGCCCTCTCTCTGTGGAGTTTTCTCCTCTCTGGTACACTGCACTGTGACTTAGAGTGTAAGTGATTTTTAAAGAATCATGGGAAGAATCTTTCTTCCTTTGTGGGCTGGCTGCTTACTAGTAACTCTGAGTCAAATTAGCTTCAGACTTCAAGAAAACGTACAAGATTTTAAAGCATACATTTCATGTATAACCTCATTTGGAGCATTATCTTACTTTGTTATCATCGTTTCCCATTTGCTTTGATATACTCATCAAAAAATACCTTATTGCATTAGAACCAGGAAATATATAAATGAATATCAAACAGTATCTGATACATAATAAATTATCAGAAGACTAAAAAATAATAGATGCTATTGAAGCAAAAAGCGCTTGTTAGGTTTGTTTTATTGACTCAGGCTAAAAGGTAGCACACGAACTTATTAACGTTATGGGCTTTGGTATCAGATTTGTGTCTCAATTCAAGCCCTTGTTCTTCCTAGCTGCCTCAACTTTCTCAGCCTGAGTTTCCTCTCCCATAAAATTTGGGAAATACTATTTATCTCCTGGGATTCTTGTGAGAATTAAATAATGACTGTAAAAAATATAGAACAATTATCTGGCATGCTGTAAATATTAATACATTGAACATATTATTAATAATAATAGTATTCTTGTCATTATGATTATTACTGGATATCTATCTTGATTAAAATTTTAAAAACTGAAACTGTTAACTCTTCACTTTACTTGTGTCCTAGCAGACACAGTCTTATTTTCTAAAAATTTGAGTCATTGTGCTAGGTCATTCACATAACAGAAACAGACAGACTGACATACTTTCCTGACTTGTACAAACAAATTCTCATACTACAATATATTGTATGGCATTGCTTAAGATAGTAACCTTGTTCTGCAATTGAATATACTTTTAAAAATGAGTCTAACATTCACAAAAGCTCACTTATCCACAATGGCAACTAATTTTAAGGATTATTATTGGCATATTTTCTTCTCACAACACTGTTAGGTATATGTGAAATGCCAGTGAGGTGTGCTAATACCGTTTACCACTGTTATATTATCTATAGAAGTCCAAATTAGAGGCAGTAACTCAAAATGAACATTAAACCAGTAAATGCACATGGAAGCTATAATTTTCCTTGCTGACAAAAATCCTGTTTGTGGATCACCCATATGTCTGAAGCAGAAAAATGTCTTTTTGAATTATCCCTTCTACTATGTAGTTTCCCAGGCCTTCAATTCTTCTACCTTCATCAGGTGATTTTATTAATCACAGCACATCTTCAGTTGAGTGCCTGATATACACAATATATATCACACATATAAAAATATATATAATATAGAAGCATGAGAAGAATAGCTGGGTAAAATAATATAGGAGATGAAGATAAATGTTATCATTGTGGACGTCTGTAAAGATCACCCAGCCAGATGAAAAACATAAATAATAGCTTCTAACACTAATCATAAAACTCTGAGACCATATATTGTAGCAATGGGAATTTTAGCATAAAATGACATTATGTCAAAAAAATACTTTGGGATAGTCAAAACTTTCTTTGAATATAAGTTTATTAAAAGTGTTACTGCTTTCCTTGACTGAATTCTTGGCTATAATTAGTCAGCAAAGTAGAAAAGAAAAGAATCTCAGGAGAAAATAACCATGTAATCTAAGAGTTCATAATGGTCAAGGATCGGACTGCCCAGGAGAGTCAGATACTGACCCCTACTTTACACAAGGAGTTGTTATAAAGATTTCAGGACATAGAGGTATAACAGTATCAACACTGGATCAAATGGAATGTAGTTCAAGAAGAATGGGAAGCTCCAAAAATGAAATTCGGATTACATGTTACAATTAATCACAATGAAAAACAGAAAGGCATTTTAAAAACCAACGGTGTTTAGGGCGTTAAATATTCCAGTTTTCAAAACGCATGCATCCAGAAACTCTACACTGGTGAACCTGATGTCAATTTCTGCAAGAGTTGTAGAGACAATCCGTATTAAGTTCATAGAGAAGAAATGATTACACGAGCCCATTTGAAGTTTCAGGTCACCACAAATGAACGACAATATTTTAAAAAATAAGACTATTAGACTCAGATCAGGGAAATATTTTAGACACAATAATCCGCACTTTGATGTTAGCAATGCCTCTTATTAAATCCTTGATGATAAGGTAGAGAAATATGAACTAATTAATGGGTCCATTTGGGTGACTGAACACTCAAAAAAAGTACTGCTGTTAGCCTAGCAAGGAGTCTCGTAGCCTACTGAAGTGCAAAGTACGTGCCCTGTTCAATGACAGAGGGAGATATAAAAGACATACATATTAGATTTGCAAATGACATAATGCTGAGAATAATAGTTAATAGACTGTATGAAAGATTCATAATTCAAAACTATCTCTGTAGATTGAGTTGAGATCAAAAAGAATCATATACATAATTAGAAGATGGGAGAGATGAACCTCAGTTATAATCCATGCAGGTACTTTCCATGTGAGCCAATAGTGGGGCATAACTTTCAAAATGCTAATGGAAACTTAGTCTGCATGGATAAAAGTATTGTGCCAAGTATTAAAGAAAGGAGATAATAGTTTCATGGGCTGTTCAGACCATATCTGGAAAACTGCTTTTAAAAAAAGGGAGAGAAGGAATGATGGGAGATATTAAATAATTACAGCCATCAATGGAAGGGTGACAGATTTGGTGAAGATCTTGGAAACCATCTCATGCGTATCATGGTAACTCAAATTTTGAAAACGGAATCATGGCTTCCCATTGACTTCAACACTTTTATACCTTAAGTATCAGCTACAGGAAAGTGCCCTTCACTCGATTTTGGTCACATATATCCATCTTCCAAAAGCTTTCATTTAGTGTCTGCATCTTTCATTAAGGTTTTCAATAATATATTACTTTGTGGTTAATCAACATTTAATTTAATGTTTATATTTCAGTTCCCCAAGAAGACTGTAAACTCTGAGGTGTGGGAGATCACAGAGCTGTCAACTGTCAGAATCTTGCCAGTGCTGGCAAAGATGCGGTTTGGTGAGCTTTCTTGGGGGTGGGTTTATAACCCGGTGATGCAAACAGGACTTGTAACTTTAATACATTCTTTCTTATGATTAATACTGTTAGTGAGGAGATCGAGTTAGGACAAGTTCATGCTAGTGTGGTGAGAGAGAACTGGTTAAATGTTTTATTATGCTTTTCTTATAAATGAGTGGTTTGTATGCATGAGGAGTCAAAAACTCCTCATGGTTGTTGTGGACAGTGTAAACTGACTACACCCTAATAGAAACTGTTCTTTTGGCACCACATTTAGATGCCTTCTATTCTTCTTTACCATAATCCTTTTTCTACTTATTCCATCATAGTAAAACCAAGAAGCTTGTACTATCACTCCATCATTCCCTATGCCTGATATACTAGGGAAATATTATACATATAATAAGGGCTGGGTTAATGTTTGCCAAATGAATAGATTGTTCCTATAAATTTTTTGGAAAAAAATTGGCTAGATGCAGTTAAGCTTTTTAATTTACCAATGAACAGGATACTTACATGATAAAATATCTTAACAAATTGAGTAATCTACAGAAAATACAATCTACCAGTGTGTTATAGAGAGGAGGAGCTTTTATCTTGTGTAGAACACATGGATTTGGTCCCAAAAGTTAGTTCAGCAATAGGCAATTTGAACACTCCTCATAAACTCAGCAAGTGTATCATAACTTACTTTACATTCTTCTCTCTGATCTCTACTAGATTTTGAGAAGCGAATGGAAATACAATATAGTTACTTCTCTGGTTAAAACCAGATACTCAGGCTTAAAATTGAAGGAGTTGCCCACTTGTTGAAGACATTATGCACCCCAAGTAACTATTAATAAAAATAATTGGCCACGATATCTGGAAGGGACCTGAGAGATTCTAGAACATTTAATTTGTTTGACAGAGCAGTAAACAAATGAAACTTTATTCAAGATCCCCAACACAATTAGTTGCAGAGCCTGTTTTTTAGCCCAGTGCTCTTTTAACGTGGTTTTTCTTGCATAACGAAAAGGATAAAGGTTAAAGACTGGAAAGATTTCAAGTCCTAGGAGGGATGAAATATTCCCCACTAGTTACCTTCTCCCCCATAGATTTAAATAAGTTCTAACTCCCTACACATGAGAGTAACTTGAGTGTTTACTTTGTGATTACCTTTTTAAAATTTGGGGAATACAAGGGATTCCAACATCTATATAAAAATTTTAACTTAATTACATATTTTGAGGGTCATATCTATTCATCCATTCTTCCTCCTATTCAACCATTAGATCTGAAAAACACCTTAGAAACTACCTAGTCCATCTACTTTGCTTCACCTATCAAAAATTGTGATTTTCTCTTTTCAACAACATGAAATTTCACACTATGTTATATACCACATCACCTACGGACAAGTAGATAAATTACAAAACAACTACATACGGTATTAAAGGGAGGCTAAGTTTAACATAATAAAATGGCCATCTCGCAGCGCTGGAGCGCCCCCTCTGTGAATTGCAAGATGCTAAATACCTAGATTTTTCGACCTCTTCTCTAAGAAGTTGTCGTCAAAGGCTACTTCATTGAGACAAAAATATACTTTATTTTTTTTAAAGTCCCATGATACGTATACTTATTCCTGAAGTGGAATAATTATTCCCCGTTCTTGTTTCAAGTGGTAATCTTTGCTTACCCACATACCTAGGAGGCTGGGGAGGCTCCTTCAAGTCTCTGGGTATGAGGTTATAAATACACTCAGAAGAGCACGTTGGATCCATGGTCACCAAACGACTCCTTAAAAACTATCCTCAACTTTTATCTCCCTGTACCAGGGTCTCTGTCCCTTTCTTCACTGCTTCCCCTTTCCTTTCTTACTCCCTTGCCTTCTCAAGAAATTCAGCTTTCTGTCTCACATAATCCCCCTCTGACTTCTTGTTAGCAGTCTTCTCTCGGGAAGAAAAGAAAAAAAAAAAACCTTTTCCATTCCTCTTGGGATTGCTTAGCGTTGTTGACGGCGCAGTTGCTGTGGCAACAGTTACTAGGCGACAGGGAAGTGGAAAGCAGCGAAGCAGTCTAGGTTCCCGCCCCTCTTTCTGCAGCGCCTTCTCCTACCTGAGAAATTCATATGGAAGTCACTGTTTATGTGTCTTTGGGAGTAACGGGGTGAAAATGACGTACCCTAAGAAACTGTCCTCCTTTTCATCTCTGCATATTTGGAAAGAAAAATTCTGCTACGGTCGGAAACGCAACTCGTGCGCAGGCGCCACACAATAGGCCCTTGTGCGCATGCCCGAATCCCGGCGGGCGGGGCGAGCGGCTGAGGCTTCGCTGGCGCACGGCCGACGCCGGAGCGCGACGAGGGAAGGGAAGAGACGAAGGAGCTCCGAGGGCTTGGGGAGGCCGGAGCGCGGTAGGAGAGTCAGGTGCTCCACGCGAGGCGGCTCGGACTGGGCGTGGGGCGCAGGCGCACAGACCGGCGCAGGCGCAGACGCAGACGCCAGTACGCGGGGGCGGGGCCGGGGCGAGACCCACAGGTGCGGGGCTCAGTCTCCTGAGGCGGCATTAGCGGCTCTTGGACGCTCCTTCCCATTTCCTTTCCTTTCCCCCGTCTTCTCAGTGTGATTTTCTTGGTGAGTTACTGGAGGAGTAAGAAGGGAAAACTAGAAACCAGTCCGTTCCCATCGCATGTTTCCCCTCCTCCCCGGGGCTCCGTGCCTTTCCGCTGCTCGGTTGTAATCTCGCCTGAGTGCCTGCGCTCGTTAGTCCTGCGCGGCCGTCGGGGCTCCGCGGAGAACCCCGCGCAGCGCCGCCCGCCACCTGTGTGAGCGCGTCCGCGCCCCCCGGGCCGCGTGCACCTGTCGCGCCGGCCCGGGTCCTCCCTGCGCTCTCCTGCCCCTCGCCGCTCAGTCCCCCGCTCTGTCTGCCCCCGGGGCGGTCCGTGGTCTCTCCCCACGGACCAGTGGACCTGATCGCTTTGAACCAGCGGCCTAAACCAGGAGGAGAAGCCTTTTAAATGGGCCTTTACATTTTTGCCCATTTTTTGGTGTCCCTTTTTAAAAATTGTCTTCTGAGAAGCGGTTTTATTCTGTTTTGCACCATTTCGCCTTCCGTAAATGTATTTATGCACATGTGACCACCAGAGGAAACGCATTTAGACGCCTCTCCCCGAGTCTCTAAAAGACATTCTGGTAACATGGTTTGGGAAGGAAGATGGATAGCTGTGAGCCGGCCTTGCAGAGATCACTGTGCCCAAAGGAAATAAAGCTGCCCCGAGGCAAGAGAGAACACAGTTTGGGTTCCTGACTGCCTGGGTACCTGGTGGAGGGATTAAAACAGCAGGATGGCTGGAGAACTCTTTAGTTTCTATCTAAAAGGCTTTCCTGAATGTGTAGATCCTTACTGTGGGCTCTTACTTAGGTTTTTGTTATCCAGTTGATCAGATTTTTATTTTTATCCTGGCGTTTAACATTTCAGATGAATAACCTCTTTGGGGAAGATTTTCCTAATTTCTTTAGACTGTCTATCTTCCAAAACATTTTAGATAGATCTTTAGATTTCGATCTAGATCTATGCCATTTTGCCCCTTTCTTTTCGCCTTTGAGTATTTTATGATTTTGATTTTTGTTTAGTATGTATAGAGAAAAATTTTTGAAACTGTTCTAGACGTGCTAACATTTGAACTAAGGATACATAGAATAACACCATTAGCCACGTGGATAGTCATCGACCAAAGCTTATAAATTTTTCTGATTAGAAGGAACATGTTGGGACTATTTGTGTTAAGCAGTTCCTGAAAGAACAAGCATGATTTCTCTGGTTAGCACCAACTGGCCTTAGCTAGCCTTGATTTTCTGGGGTTAGTGAAATAAAATAATTTTTACTGTTGTCAGTGTATTTATTGCGCTTTAAAAAATACTGAACAGAATTTCATTAAGACCTCACTGTAGTATATTTAGTCTGTGGTCATAATGAAAGCTGTTAAATCATTTGGGAAGGAATTTTTTTTTTCTTAGACAATTGGTCTGTAATTCGGCTTGCCTTTTGAAAGTATGTTTAAATAATATATTTCCGATTTTTATAATTCCCTCAAAATGTCACTAGTGTTCAAGAAAATGCCTGTGTCCAACATCCTGTCCACAGGGAATTATTAATAATATTAGTATATACCTTCAGAAATCAACAAACCTGTAAAGTGCTTGAGAGTAAATATTTTAGGCCTCTGCAGGCCCGGGTGTTATCTGTCACACCTACTCAGCTTTGTCATTTTAGCTCAAAAACAACCAAAGACAGTACTGAATAAATGAACAAATGAATGAGTGATGTGTTTCAGCGAAGCTTAATTTACAAAAATGATGGTGTGCCAGATTTGGCCTGTAGATTGCATTAGGTTATTAAGTATGAAATGTCCGATTTCCTTAAATACTAAGTTTGACAGTTGATATCTCTGACATTTCACTTTGATACTTCTTGTTTTATTTTTGTTGTGAAGGTACATCCTCAGTCTTTGAAACACACTTTTGGCTTGTGATTATCTTTCAGAAAAATTTTTAGAACAATTTTTGTGAAACCATGGCTAAGTCAAACATTTGTGTTATTTTCGAATATGAGTTCCTTTGTGGAACCAAGGCAGCAAAGACAGCTTGAAATATCAACGAAGTGTTTGGGAAGGATGTGGCTAATGAACGCACAGTATGTTGATGGTTTGAGAAGTTCCATTCTGGCGATTTTAATCTTGAAAATGAGCCATGTGGGCAACCTGAGACCAAGGTGGGTAATGATGAGCTGAAAGCTGTAGAGGAAGCGAATCCATCTCAACCTATGCATGAATTAGCAGTAAGGTTTGATGTTACTATTCCAACAATATTGGACCACTTGAAACAAATTGGCAAGGTAAAGAAGCTGGACGGGTGGGTTCCACATGGATTAAACGTGAATCAGAAGAGAAATCATCTTGAAGCTTGCTATTCTTTGCTGTCACGACATAAAGATGAACAATTTCTACACCGTATTTTTACATGTGATGAAAAATGGATTCTTTTTGACAATCACAAGCGTAAAATGTGGAAAACACAGCCCAAAACCAAATATTCATCAAAAAAACTAGTGATTTCTGTTTGGTGGTCCAGCGCTGGTATTATCTACTACATCTTCATGAAACCTGGTCAATCAATTACAGATAAGGTCTACTGCAACCAGTTGGGTGAAATGATGAGGATGCTTGCAATTAAGCAGCTGAGATTGATCAATAGAGACAGGCCAATCCTCTTGCAAGACAATGCTTGACCACATGTTACACAAACAACGGTGCTCAAGCGCCAAGAGCTGGAGTTGGAAACTCTATCATCCATCGTATTCACCAGACCTTGAACCAATTGACTACCACTTCTTCCCTGCTTTGGACTGCTTGTTGCAAGGAAAAATATTCAATTCTCAGCAAGCTGTGGAAAAGGCCTTTTGCGATTTCATCGCCACTGGCTCTCTAGGCTTCTTCACTGCTGGCATGAACAAGCTACTGCTAAGACGGCAAAACTGTGTTGATAGTTTAGGCACGTACTTTGATTAATTGTACTACTTTTTGTTTGAGATATGGTACACTTTTGATTAGAAATCAGACATTTCATATTTAATGACCTAAAATAGTTTTCACAGATACAAGTGGTATGCATGTGTTGTACATGAATAAAATGCACATAGATGGGGATATAAGACAATTGGAAGGAAAATAAACCCTTTATAAAGACAGCTTCTTTATAATACTTTTCAGTTATAGAATTAAGAACTTAAGTCTTTTCAATTAAATACTTGAGATCATTAAGAGGATATCTAATAGCAGAAGTCTAATGACAGAAAAAATGTAGGCAGCTTTCATAGTACATATAAAGACAAAGATAAGCGGTCAATTTGCAGAATTACGGTTTTGCTTGTAAGTTCCTTGTGGTTACAACATGGCCCCAGAGTGTGGTCCTTTCACCCTCTTCACCTCTTTATTTCATGGAAGTAGGAGGTACTCGGAGAGGATTTTTGGTCAGTAGTCAGAAGCAGCAAAGCTTAAGTTGCTTTTGGCTATTTTATGTCCTGATATAGGACTTCATTGCCTTCTAGTCTAAGGAAAATTTTTCTAGTGAAATAATACTGATACAGAGTTTATAAATTGAACTGTCATAATTTTCTCTCTTTAATCCATATATATTTTGCTGCCTCAAAGTCTTGAAAAAGGGAAATGAGATAAAATTTTTAAATGAGGGCACAGGGAAAGTAAAACAAAGGAAAAAAAGAAAAGATTACAGAAGAGAAGGTAAAGTCAACACATAATGTTTGCCTTACAGTCTACTTTTATCAAAATTGATGTTAAACATTGTAGCAACCAACATAAAGTGGAAGAAAAGATAATTTAAAAGATTTAGTGTTCATTGACACAACAAACAAGATCATATACAATTATTACTGATACTGAGATCAGAAAGAAAGTCATGTATTGCAAACTCAAAAAGAAGACGCTCTAATGTTATAAGCAAAAGCCTCTTGAATAGGAGATTAATCAGGCTGTTTTGTACAGTGCCCTCAAAGCGGTTTGTGCCTTCAAAACAGTACCAGAATATTGTGTAATAAAATAAATTGCTGATAGGGTTCAAGTGTATAATTCTCTCTGATCCTTGGTTTACTCCAGGGAAAGGATTAGACTGTGGATAACAAAACAATTCTTCATTCAGGGGTGAGTACCACTATTTTCTCTGAAGGGTTATAAATAAACCAAACCATAAAAAAATACCTAGCCTTGTGCTTAGATATTCTGATCAATTTATACATTCTTAGTCCCTTGTCATTGAGTGACAATTAATATTGCTATATATATTCTTTTGTGCTAGTCACTATGATATGTGCTTTGAATTTATAAAATAGCTGTGTGTGGGAGACACTTCATTTGGGCTTTTTACAGTAGATATTATTATATATAAATCATATAGTGATTCAGATGGATAAGATAACCTAAAAGAACAATTCAAACGCATTTCATAGCTTTAGTTCACTGATTTTTTTTCTCTCGGATCATTAAATATACAGTTAAATCATTAAAATTTCAGGTGTCATTGTGAAAGATTTTATATTTGTTATTATTATATTTGATTATATTGTCTTTTTTATTGCTTGGTAGCAGAAATTCCTTCAATACTGTTTAGTAAAATTCTTTTCTATGATAAGACACATATTTAAAAACCAGTATCTTAATGTTTTAATAATAGATTTGAGAAAACATGAAAGGGTCAATTTTTCTGTATGTTTAAAATTTCAGATGAATTCTTTAATAATAGGCTATGTGTAGATTTTTATAATATTATATGCAGTTATGATTAACTTGACATTTTTCCATTATAGACTCCACTTTCGGCAAAGATCAACTTTGTCTCCAAATCAAGAAACTCTTCATCTGAGATTGGTTCCTGTGTGTCCTATGTTTACAAGTCAGTGGGAATTAAGGACAGCACATACAAGCTGAAAAGTCAAATAAGGAAATGAATTACTTCTCTTGACAGTTCCAATTTTACTTGTAAGTTAAATTCAGAGTTAGCTTAAAATGGTTTAAACGTTTAACTGTTTCAGTAGCATAGAAAATCAGAATAGTACACAACTGAAAATTTTTACACATTATTTAAACATACCACCTAATATTTAATATGATTTAGTTGGTTTAGTTGCATATTGTTTCTACCAGAGAACATGTGAAAAGCCCCACTGTGTGTCTGTGAAGTTACTGTAGGCAATTTACATGAACATTGCAGAGTTATGAAATTGCATTTTACATGACTAAAAATTTGACTTGTGCGGCATGTATTTTTGTTTTAATGGTGAGTATATTTCCAAAGACAGGGACTTGATCAGTATGAGCAATTGTAGAGCTGCTTCGGATGCCAGAATAATTTTTTCCTCTCATTGGAAACATTCCTGTTTCTTGGCTATCACTGGAGTCTGGAATTTGAATTAAGTCTCTCCACTGATGATGTTTATAGGATCAGAAACAAAAGCGATCGTTCCATGCAGATAAGGTTATAGTTATGCGGCCTTTGACCTCATTGCTGGTTATGAATTTTTTCTCAACTATTTGTATAATATACTTTTCACTTTGGCCTTTTTTAAGGCCTTCAATATGAATAATACTGGTTGTTAGCAGTAGGCATATAAAAAGCGCATAAGAAAGAAAATGTCTTACCTTTGTCCTATAGTTTGGAAAATATTTAAGCATTTCATAAGCAAATATGTTCTTTTATTCTGGTTTCCTGTTGTGAATTCTATAAGAAATTTTTAAGTAACATTATAGTCTATCAACATGTTTATATAACTAAGGAGAAATTAAATACAAAGAGTATTGTTCAGGTACTGTGAATTGCCAAGTAAATAGCACTCCAACTCCAAATAATCTTTATATGTATTCTAAACCAATAAACCATGGAACAGTTTTCATTACAATATTTCATAAAAGGAAAATAAATACTAATTTTATTTAGTATATTTTTTAAAAGCATCTATTATATCACATTTTCTAAATAAGGTTTCTATTTATAGTTACAAATTTTTAAAGTTTTGATTTTTCAGTGTCTTGAGATTGAAGATATTAAAAATGGTAATATGCAATATATGAGAATTTGGGTTGGAATACTTTTTAAAAATATCCCATAAGTTTGGAAGATTTTTGAACAGTTTAGGTACTGTGAGCATGTTTATATTCAATCTTATTGGGATTTTAACAGTCTATTGAAATTAGTAACAAAATGTCTTTATTGTTTTTATGTTTCAAAAAGGGCTAAAGCCAATTTTTAGGTCGGCTTGGGCAGAAAAGAGAAAAGAGAATGCTCCACTTTAACCGATGTCAGCATCTGAAACAGATAACACAGAAATGTTTTTCTAGTACACGTGTTACAATGGATAAACATGTACAGCTATTTCTTTTGAGAACCTTTGCACTTGCAGAATTAAGGAAGTCATGGCATTCCACCCACTCTCTTGTTGGAGACAAAAATATTATCCTGATGGGACCTCCTGGTGCTGGGAAAACAACAGTAGGCAGAATAATAGGTCAGAAACTAGGTTGTTGTGTCATAGATGTGGATGATGATATCCTTGAAAAAACCTGGAATATGAGTGTGTCTGAAAAATTACAGGATGTTGGTAATGAGCAATTTTTAGAAGAGGAAGGAAAAGCTGTGTTAAACTTCTCTGCATCTGGAAGTGTGATTTCCCTTACTGGGTCCAATCCAATGCATGATGCTAGCATGTGGCATCTGAAGAAAAATGGAATAGTTGTATACCTGGATGTACCTCTAATAGATATAATTAGTCGTCTTAAATTAATGAAGATAGATAGGATCGTAGGTCAGAATTCTGGAACATCTATGAAAGACTTACTTAAATTTAGAAAACAGTATTATAAGAAGTGGTATGATGCTCGTGTTTTTTGCGAAAGTGGGGCTTCCCCAGAGGAGGTAGCTGACAAAGTGCTAAATGCAGTTAAAAGATACCAAGACGTAGACTCAGAAACATTCATTTCAACAAGACACATTTGGCCTAAAGACTATGAACAGAAGGTTTCGGCAAAATTCTTCAGTGAAGCTGTGATTGAGGGTTTAGCTTCTGATGGTGGACTCTTTGTTCCTGAGAAGGAGTTTCCAAAATTAAGCTGCGGGGAATGGAAAAGCTTAGTCGAAGCAACCTACACAGAAAGAGCACAGATACTGTTGGAAAGGTGTATACATCCTGCAGACATCCCTGCTGCCAGATTGGGAGAAATGATTGAAACTGCTTACGGGGAAAACTTCACCTGCTCAAAAATCGCCCCTGTCAGGCACCTTTCAGGCAACCAGTTCATCCTGGAGTTGTTCCACGGACCCACAGGGTCATTCAAAGATCTGTCTTTACAGCTTATGCCTCATTTTTTTGCCCACTGTATTCCACCAAGCTGCAATTACATGATACTTGTAGCCACTTCAGGAGACACGGGGAGTGCAGTCTTAAATGGTTTTAGTCGTCTTAGTAAGAATGACAAGCAAAGGATAGCTGTGGTCACATTTTTTCCTGAGAATGGAGTCAGTGATTTTCAAAAAGCACAAATAATTGGCAGTCAGAGAGAAAATGGATGGGCCGTGGGTGTCACAGCAGATTTTGATTTTTGCCAGACAGCTGTAAAAAGAATTTTGGAAGATTCTGACTTTACTGGCTTTCTCACTGTGGAATATGGAACGCTCTTAAGTTCAGCTAATTCCATAAACTGGGGCCGCCTGCTTCCCCAGATAGTTTACCATGCTTCCGCATATCTTGATCTTGTTAGCCAAGGATTTATTTCTTTTGGAAGTCCAGTCGATGTCTGTATTCCCACAGGAAACTTCGGTAACATATTAGCAGCAGTGTATGCCAAAATGATGGGAATCCCTATTCGAAAATTTATCTGTGCCTCTAATCAGAACCATGTTTTGACTGATTTTATAAAAACAGGACATTATGATCTAAGGGAAAGAAAATTAGCACAAACGTTTTCACCATCAATAGACATTCTCAAATCTTCAAACCTAGAACGACATTTACACTTAATGTCTGATAAAGATGGACAACTAATGACAAAATTATTTAATCAATTAGAAAACCAGCACCACTTCGAGATAGAAAAGATTCTAGTTGAGAAACTTCAGCAGGATTTTGTAGCTGACTGGTGCTCCGAGGGAGAGTGCCTCGCAGCTATTAACTCCACCTACAACACTTCGGGGTATATTTTGGATCCGCACACTGCTGTTGCCAAAGTGGTTGCAGACAGACTGCAAGACAAAACTTGCCCAGTGATCATCTCATCTACAGCTCATTACTCCAAGTTTGCACCTGCCGTCATGCAGGCTCTGAAGATTAAAGAAATCAACCAGACTTCGTCAAGTCAGCTTTATTTACTGGGTTCGTACAATGCGTTACCTCCACTGCACTTAGCTTTATTAGAGAGAACAAAACAGCAAGAAAAGATGGAGTACCAGGTCTGTGCAGCTGATGTGGACGTCCTGAAGGGTCATGTGGAAAAACTAATCCAAAAATCAATTCACGTGAAAGTTTCCTGAGTATTTTTTATGGTGAAAAGCATGTAATAATAAATCTCAAAAGTTGATTTGGAGTGCAGTAGCATTTTGTTTTTATGTAAACGTATATATGTCTGTTATCTTTTGGAATTTCAACAGCCTAATCTCTAGGACTGACACATGATGCCTGCACTGTTCCTCCTTAGACAGAGGTGACAAAAGGTAGCATCGTGCACAGACCCTTGTGCTGTCACGTTTGCTCTGTGCTCACGGGGGATGTGTCAGTTTCCACTCCCACACCCTCACTTTCATGTGGACCAACGTGCCTGGTATTCAATTTGGCAATCAAAATATTTAAACACAGTTGTTAAGTACTGCAACTGTAACGATTTACTAGTTATCTGTGGACTAGAAAGTTAATTTACCACTCAAAATGGCTAACTTGTATGGAGGAGGTAAGCTCATCTATTAGGATTAGGGCCAGTGTTTTTAACCCTCAAACTCCATTTCGTACGACAATTATGTGTGTCCCCCACCATCCAAATCAGACAAGTGCTCCGTCCTCAGTCAGCCAAAGGGCTGATTATAGTTAGAGTGATGAAGTCTGAAAAATCAAGACATAATTGAAATCCAGGATGAAAACAGTCAACAGAACTACTTAGTAGTGGCAACAAATAATATTACCTATTTCAAGAGGAAAGTTTTCCAAAATTAAGAGTATTTGAATAAGCATAATAGTGTATTTATAGTTATAGACAGCAGTTTTTCTATATTATTTGGAGTCCATGCCTGTATAATTTGTCTACTGTCTCTCTTTTCAATGAACTGTGTCTTTTTTGGCAAATAAAACCACACACAATGGATGCCTATATTTAATTTGTATTCATTTGTAGTAACAGTACTTTTTAACCATGATTTCCATTTGTGAATTTACTGGATGTTTTGTTTCCGAATTAAAGATTGTCAGGCCCCATTGTGTAATGGACTGCTCTCAACCACAAGATGGCATTCCTAACATAATTTGTCTTTCCTGATAACATTCTGCTTCATTTTCTGGGAGAACTACCTCCATGAAGAAATATATTACAAGTTGTAATGAGGAAAAATCTTTAATAATTCAATAAGAGCAATTTGTTTTAAAACAATTTAGAAATTAAACCAATGGTACGTTAACATCAGATATTTAGCTTAGCTTCTGAAAAGTAAATTCTGAAACCAAAAATTGAAAACCAGGAGCAGTTCTAAGAAAATAATGGAAGATGAAAAGTTCTGCACTTATTCATGTATGTTATTATTTTATCATTTACTTTTAAGGATATTTGTTTCAGCAGATAATAATATTTAGAAAATGCATCTAGATGTACACTGTGTACATGAGAATGCATTATTTTTCTGAAAGTGCAAGGGACAATGTTTCAAGAAGACATGATTTCTGCCCTTAAGAACTGTAGCTAACGAGACAACACATGAACATTAAATCATGTACAACACAAAAGCGTTGCTACAAGACTGTGCGAATAAGTGAAAAGTGAGTGATACAGCCATGTGCTGTAAGATGTAAAAGGAAAGGATTGCCCAGGAATAGTCAGAAAAGGTTTCACAGAGGATGTAGAAACTGAGAGGCGAGTCTTGAAGGACAGGAAGATTTTCTAAGTGAAAAGGAAGGGGAAAACATTCTAGGCAGAGGCGAGAGAAGCAAGGAAGGTGAAATGCATTTATCTGTGCACAGCTAATTTTCTCACTGTCCAAGTCAGTTATTTCTTGTCTTCACTTTTTCTCGAAATGAGCTCTGGCCCTTCATGCTTCATTCAAAAGAAACAAGTGACCATACCACACCTCAGCTTCCCACCATCGAGTGTATACACTTGCTGCTCCCATTTCTGTCCTTTCCCGGTTCCCTTTGATTGAACTGGGTGGTGTTCCTTCTCCCAAAGGCCTGTATCTTTAGATGCGCCTTGGATGCTATTCCCTTCATCCTATTCAAATAAGTTGCTTCATCAGCTATCTCCCTCCCGTTTCTTCAAATTCTCTCCTTTAATGGAAACTTTCTATGGCTTTGAGATTCCCCCTTTTCATATATTAGAAAGCATAAGAACAAAATCTTTCTGAACGTCCACATTTTTCCCATTTACGCTTTTTTATGCTCCAATCAAGATAAAAATGTTCAAAGAGTTGTCTACATATATTGTCTCCACTTTCTCACCTTTTTCTCCAGAGTGTGTAAAATGTATGTACAGTTTAAAGATGACAAATCCCTGAGTATTCACCACCACACTTAAGAATAGAGTAGTACTCACAGATACCTTTGGCGCCTGCCATGGCTCTTTGATTACATTCAGTTCCCTGCCCCAGAGGAAAACTATCCCGAATTTTCTGTTTTTCATTTCCTTTTCTATAATTTTGCATTGTTTGGTTTTGACTCTTTGAATTTTACATATGTGGACTCATATACTCTATGTGTTATTCCATGACATAATTTCTTTTACTCAGAAACTTTAGAATTCATCCATCCAGATGAATGAAGCCACAATTCATTGATTTTTATTACTAAGTAATGTTCAATTGTGTGACTACCACAATCTATCCATTTACCAGTCAGTTGACATTTAAATTTTTATCTGTTATTAAATTTATGTTGAAGGTTAGTGACTACAGACTTCTAAACATTTGTGATTCTTTTTAATAGCATGTAAAAATAGTTTTTATATCTTGACATTATTAAAATAAAATGTGTGTTTGTAAAATGAAAAATTATCAATTTTCAGGCTTTGGTTGTAATTTTTAGCTTTTAGTATCTCTGAAATTATTTTACAATATCAGCAAATTTGTAAGATTTTTGAGAAAGAAATGAAGTTTTAAAGGTACATATTAATGGAAATTATAAAATCTTTTTCCATCAAAATATAGTTTAGAAGACAAATTGTTTCGCATGAAGTTTTAGTTAGATTTTAATAGAATTCACTTTCAAAAATAATCATTGACAGCAAATATTATTTCTCTCAATCCATTATTTATAAACACTTTATAATTCAGTCTACTTAATAATGTTAGTAAAAAAGCAAACAAACAAAACAAATTAACTGTTTTCATGTGAACCTCAAACCAATGAAAACATAATACTGTTTTTGTCCCCATCCAGGAACATGAATAAAATCTACATATGAAATAGTTATTTGTGTGGGCCCCATCTGTGCCCTCCAGCCACTAAAATCATTAGTTTTATCTTCTGGAAACCTTTACTTTAAAAACAAATAGGCTTCTTCACAAACAAGTTCTTCTGACTCAAAAAAGCAAAGCCAAGAAAGTTGCTAATGTCATGGAAAAGGGACATGTCAAATACAAGAAACCAAATCAGCATAATTGATACATAGCAATACCCTGATCAACTAGCAATGTTTTGATCAGAGCCCTATGTGAAAAAGTTGGGATTGTAGAAGGATGCTGTAGTCAGGTTAATTGTGTTTCTTTTTAAATTCAGAGCTCTTTATCTTTTTCTGAATTCTTAAGATTTTTTTCATCTAATTGGTACTCAACAATTGTTTTTTTTTTTCTCACAATTGTTTTAAGAAGTCATCACACTAAAGTTTCAAGTATAGATGTACCACTACTTTTGAGATTATCATTATGGACTACTGAGATTATAGTGGCCTATAAAATGCAGAGTTGCTAATGGAAGGTAAATTTCATTAACAAATATTGGGAGAGTTTATAATTTTAAATTACTTTAATCCACAATAGGATTGTTTTTAATGAACAAATTCTCATACTTAGTGAATGAATTCTAAAATGGACCAATTTAATACTATCTAATAGTAAATTTAATGGTATCTTTGTTTTTTTTTTTAAAGCAAATGCTTTATTACCATTTTTAAAATGGAAACATTGAGGTAGCTATTTCAGAGCCCATGAGAAATGCTGAAATAGGAAAAAAGCTGCTAGGAACCATTTTAAACAATTAGAGAAAGTAAAAAAAAAAAAAATAACAGCAACAAACAGTCTTCTTGGCATTCAAGGCACAAATATCAACATATGTTAATATTTAATGACTAATTTCTGATTAGGCTTGCCTGTATTCAGGATGACATTAAAACTTAATTTATAACTACGTGCTCACCAATAGGTTTCATTTTGAAGCCATGTAAAACGTACCGTTGGGGGTGCGCTCAGCAGCACGTGCTCCGGGTCTGCAATCCGTGTCGTACCACACTCTGTTACCCATTCATCCATCTGCAGACATGTGGGTTGCTTCTACATTTTGGCTATGGTGGATATTGCTGCTATACATATTGGCGTACTAACACACTCAGGCTTTCTAGACCCTGCTTTCAATTCTTTCAGTTATATACCCAGAAGTGGAGTTGCTGGATCATACTGTAATTCTATTTTTAATTTTTTAATAACCTTCATATTGTTTTTTGTAGCAGCCGCACCATTTATATTCCCACCAGTGGAAACTTGTGTTATTAAGTTGTTTTAAAATACAAAGCTAAGGCTGGGCATGGTGGCTCACACCCATAATCCCAGCACGTTGGGAGTCCAAGGCAGAAGGATTGCTTGAGGTCAGGAGTTCAATGCCACCCTGAGCAAGAGTGGGACCCTGAGACCCCATCGCTATGAAAAATAGAAACATTAGCCAGGTGTGGTGGTCTGCACCTTTAGTCTCAGCTATCGGGAGGCTGAGACAGGAGGATCCCTTGAGCCCAGGAATTGGAGATTGCTGTGAGCTGTGATGACGCCATTGCACTCTAGGCCAGTTGACAGAGCTAGACTCTGTCTCAAAAAAAAAGCTCTTTTGAAATTTAGTTCTGGTTCTTCTGAATTCTACTTTTTGTTTGTTTGTTTTGATCTCTGTCTCTCCTACTGAGACGATTGAGACATTTCTCGGGTGTTTAATGATCTTCCTCTCTTATTCACATTTAATTTTCAAGTATTAAGAAACCGATTGGGAACTATTTCCTGGATGAGACTTGTCAATTGCTGGACTTCACTGTACCTGATCGGGCTCTTTTAGTGGGTATTCTCAATTTTATCTGGAGGGCTTTTCTTTTGGCCTCTTTAGATTTTCTGGAAAGAAATCCTCCGCTAGTACAATCAGAGTAGAGAGAGTGAGCTGTGGGTTGTCACCATTTGGCCTGCAGATTTTTCAGTACCGAACCTCTCCCTATCTCATGGTATTGATATATGATATTTCTGCCCTCGCTTGTGCCTCGCATCCCAGAATTTGAATTCCCTGCATAGACTAAGCCGGCAGTCTTAATCAGCAATTGCCCTGCTGGTGTGGGGAACAGTTTCCAAGGCTCTAATTGCTTTTTATACAGATCTCAAATGAATTCTCTTGCTCTTAGTTCCATAGTCCTACCCCCCCAAGCCCACTCTCAGTTTCAGAAATAAATGGTACCTCTAATTCTAATCCTAATTCTAATTTAGGGTCTTGGAGTGCTAATCAGACAAATTTTGGAGTTCCCACACCAAAAACACAGGTCTCAACTTTCCATTTTCTGTTAAAGTAGGGAACAGTCATTTGTGTGCTTTCTGGCCCCTAAACTGTACCGTTGGTGATGTCTTCACCCGATGTCTTTGTCAGTCTATGACTTTCCTTTTTAATGACTTTACTGACATTTTAGTGGTACAGAAATAGCAATCGCTGAAGTGACCTGGGCATTGTCTCTGCGCTGGCCTCTAAAGTTGATTCTCTGGCTTTTCTGGAGAATCTTTTCTCCACTTACTATCTCTGAATAAATTTCTTTCATGCTTAAACTTGCCCGCAGTGTCTTCTCTTATTTGCAATCAACAATCCTGACTAAGATAGTGCTAAATGATGATTATAGGTAAAATTAGTGATACTGACACTAAGTGCTATACAGTAGGTAAACATTTCTAAATGGTCATAAAACTTAAGCATTTTTAGCAAAAACCCCAAAAATCTGGGATCAAATAACTTTAGGAAATGTGCATTTTATATCTCCTTTTTATAGCTTTACAGTGCATATTAGCATATTAAACCTGCATTAAGGAGACTTGTTTCAACTTTGTTTAAACTTTTCTTCTCAAACTTTTTTACCAAGGAAAGGAAAAGTTACAATATTTTACAGAAAACAGTTCAAAGAATATTGGACTAGATAAATATAAGCTGGGGAATTTGGAGAGGTTTAATGAGTCCTAAAGTAGTGCTTCTAAAACATGTTTGTTTTTATTTTTTAAATCAAGAAACAATTCAATACCAATGAAAGTACAACATAAAATTTTTAGAGATGCAGCTACAATGGAACTTACAAATGTATAGCTTGAACTGTGTTTCTATAATATGTATGTATCTGTGTATATCTATCTATTGATGTCAATATATACCTATATATCTGTCTGTATATATGCATACATACGCATGAAAATAAATAAACAAGTGTGCAATTAAAGAAGCTTGAGAAAGAACTAGTAAACCCAAATAAAGATTTAAGAATAAAGAAAAATACCAGATATCATTCATGACTAAAGTACCTTTCTTCATCAATCACAACCATAAGTTGACTATGGATGTGTTAGGCAAAAATCAATGAAAGCATTCTGTGAGAAGCAATTGGCTATATAGAATTTACAGTAAAGAGTATTATTTGTTTTACTATTATTTGTATTTTTGTGTTATACATTGTTTATATTAGTAAAATTTATAACACAATTATATACACATACAAACATAAATTTTTTAAGAGAGCCGCTTACTACCACTGCACTGAATATATAGCAAAACACGTGATATCATTATCTTTCCAAAAATGTGAAAATTTTTGAATTTCAAAACACAATTCCTGATGGATTTCAGATAAGTAATTATAAACTTGTTCACTTTTGCATAACATAGTTTTATAATCTAACAGAAAATATATGAAAGAAAATAGCATTTCTACTGGGTTGAGTGGCCAGTAGATGGTTTGATTTTCCGATTTGACAAAATTTGAGACAAAATTTGCCCTCCATATTACCTTTTTTCTGGAATTATCTCTCCAATTTGCTCAAGATTTTAAACATAATTGGTTGACATAATATTTAAACAACTGCCAAATCAACATGGACCATTACCAGAAAATACACCATTTCTTGAAATTCCACATATGTGTAGGATTCTTCTCTATTAGAGTAATGCAATTTAATCCTAAAAGGTCCTAACAGATTATTTTTTCACAGTATTCTGTATATTTTCCAAAAGAAGGGTCATCAGTTCGAAAGATATTCCCTTTTCCCTTAAATGTTGTTGTCTACTCTGAAGAAACACAGAACATCTTTCTCTTGAGAAAAGTTGAATATAACAATGTTTTACTGGGAGTGGAAAGAAGGAAAATATTAGTTTAAATCAGGTCAAGAGCATAAAATTTCTTCTCCTGGCCAAACGCAGTATCAAGATAAAATTTTACTTTAGGGAAAAAACAATCAAAGCTAAAATATCCTTTGAAATATGAAGGGCATTCTTGTCAAAGAGAAAATGTGTAAGAGCTTTATAATTTTGAAAATGGCTACACATATATTACTATTATTTGATAGGATTTTCCTAAGACCTCAGGATGGTAGTGCCAAGTGAGAGGTCTAGAAATTACATTTTATACTTATAAGAGAATAATGTACAAACTAGAATGTAAATTTATTGATTATAGTAGCTGATATATTTTTCCACTGACCAGAAATTTGGCCTTCTTCCTCCAAGACATTTCTTATAGGAGGTATCTAGGAAATGGAATGAACAATCAGTAGTTTATTTGACAAACATGAAGACAAAGTGGAAAAGATAGTTTTAAGGTATATTTCACTCACAATTATCAGTACCTATCCGACAATACAGAATGTCTCTTTAGTGAACAGAGTATTCTTATCGATTTGATTCAAGGTCATTCTTCTCTGGGCAGTGCTAGATACACCCTGATGTATCTTGATCTTTGGGTCTCAGTTCACTGCACTTGAATGTCGCACACTTCGGGTGAACATGTTCCTTTTTCAGATTCGTTACAAAACAAAAAATTCTTAGTCTTGGACCTTGGGAAGCTTATGGAGAACTTAGACAAGTAATTCAACTTATTACAATATAGTATGATAAATATTATGATCAGGACCAGACAGAAATATAGCATCCCCTGAGAAAGCTGATTAGGTATTTGGTTCCTCTTCAAATTGATGTTAAGTATTTGTTCCACTTTTCTTTGGGGAGAAACCACAGTTTTGCACAGACCTTTGGAAGGACACCTGCTAGCGGAGTATTATCCTACGCAGTTCAGCTCTGACTTCAATTTCCATACCCCACGGAGCAGAACAAAATCCAGAAACTAACCAAACCCACCATCTTTGCAATTTAGAAATGATCTATTGCTATTCGAGCATATTCCTGGGTCATCCCACTCCTAGAAGCCTAACAAAGTAATCATCTCAACCATAGGCAGCACTGACAGACACAATTTTCTCTATCTGCAACGCTTCTGAGATGTTTAAAGACTTCTTGAAGATTGGGGCCCTGGACAACGGCCTCCCGACCCTTCGCTAGTGCACTTGAGGCTCTGATGGTGTTTTATACCTACAGTGGTGGGAAGGGAGCCCAGAAGAGAGCCACCAACATCACACTGAGGAATTAAATAAGGCAGATGTTCTAAGGAGACAATCACATGCAAGCCAAAGTTGAAAAGTCAAGTGGCAGTTACATAGGCAAATTGGTGGCTAGAAGGAACATGGCATGGAGTACCACGTGTATTGTTCACTTTGGTTGGAACGAAGAGTGTATGGAGTTGTGAAGACGAAGCTGGAAAATCAAGCAGAGTCCACGAGTTTACACCTTCCTGAAAGCTATGAGGTGTCACTGAGGATTTTAAGGAGAATACCATAATCCTCTTTATTTTAAAAAGATCACATTGGCAACTAGGCAGGGTGGGGGCCTGTGTGGAGGAGTTAGACCCATGGGCCTGAGACCAACTAGGAGGCCAGAGCACGGACTGAAGGGTGCACGGACAGAAATGAGCGATCAGTTGCAGGAAACATAGGAAGGAGTTTGACAGGCTTTGGTGACAGATTAGATGAGAAGGGTGTGGAGAGAGATTCTGGCTTGGCAAATGCAGGGATGGTTTTACCATTCACAAGGATAGAGAATATATTAATATTAATGGAAGGAGGTGCAGATTTGGTGAGAAACGGAGTGGGGAAGAGGTGTTGATTGTTTTGCATGCCTATCTCCTCGAACATTTACTTTTATTTTCCAACACATCTTAAAATAAATGATTTCCAAACCCTCTTCAAAGAAGAGAAAGTAAAATGACTCAATGACTAATGAAAGCCTCTGGGCATTTGGAGAACTTTTACTTTCAAACAAACGAATTTCTATTTCTGCCCCTAACTAACTTCTAAACCTGTCTTGATCCTCTTTCCTTTTGCATTTCCTTATCATGATCTACAAAAAATGACTTCCTCAATCCTGCCCATCTATTTATCAGTGTTTTCAAGTTGCATTTCAGGATTGAATTGTTCCCCGAGCAACTGCCATCCCTGTTCATTTTAACTTTAGCATTTCTATGAAGCTCATGACTCCTCTGTGGTTAACTTGTGAAAATCCTGGATATCTGTGTCATAAATAGTTATCATTTTCGCAATTTAATTATAAATTTCTTTTGAAGTTCAAATTTCTTGGTACGGTGTCGGTATGTCACTTGTCTAAGGGGTAAATCCGAGTTAATTGACTTCTTGGCATATTCATTCTGATAACGGGAAAATCAAATAGATCTCACAATAAACTATTGAAGTTTAGGCTTGGTGGGCAGACTTAATGGAACATTTTAACGTGAAGCCACTTTCTAAAGTATATAACATAATAGAATATTTCAAATTCTCTCAGAGTACCATTTTTCTTCAATATCTACTCCCAATTTTTGTGTGTTTTTTGTTTTTTTATAGCATAAAATATCATAGGAAATTATGATTTTCTTTTAGAAGGAGCTGTGGTTTTATTTTTTTGATGATCAGGAAAAATGATAGAAGTCTGGTATCTGTCTGCAAAATTCCCATGGAATTTACACTTTAAGTAGACAGGGAACAGTGTTACGTCCACACGTCCCTACCTGTGCTATAGCGCTAACTGTGCCCATGGGCTGTATCTCCCCTTATGATAATGTATGAGTTAAACATTAGACATCTGTTTAACTCTTAGGAGACTTAGGCTTGAAGTTTAAAAGATAGTCCTTATAGCGACCATGAACACCTTTCTCATTGGTAAAGACCTCTGCTTCTTAATCTATAAACTTGATGTAGACTTGTTATAGAGATCCAATAAAATAATGTGTGTGAGGAGATTTTTAAAGGAATATATCATATTATTTTTATGGACATATAAAAATACCCTAATACTATCAAATTCGAAGAGAGCTTATCTTAGGAAAACAGTGAGGTCTTTCATAGCGGCTTCCTTTTCTGAGAATGGTTTTAATGTAGCCAAGAAAAGTCCCTATAAAGATTCAACAGGTGTCAAGGGTAGTATAAGTTATTTAAATAAGAATGAGTTTTGTTCTAGCAGGCTATTAAATTGCTTGTGTATCACCTTGACATGGTGAAGGTTTGGTTTTAGGGTTTTTTAGGGTAGGTATAGCTCAGTTTTTCTCTGAATTCTAAGGCAAATCCTTTAGAACTGGGATGTAGGCTTTATTTCTAAAGTGTGGCCCTTCTGGAGTTTCAGTGGAAAGTCTGAAGTGTTTATCAAGCTCCTCTAACTTGTCAGGTAAGGTCTTGAACTCCCTGTGTCTTCCCTGCAACAAGCAGCCACTGAAGTCTGTACTCAGTTCTTTGTGGATTCTAGCAATTGTTTCCCTCAGGTATCCTTGGAGGCTTCCCTCGCACATGCTCCACTCAAGGGTCAGCCAGGTATTTGAAGGATGTTTACGCACAGATTTGGAGGCTCATCTCTACTATGGATTTCCTCCTTCCTGGACTCTGTAACCACTTTGGCAGGCCAGTAGAATGACTGCTTTTCGCTTGAGCTCTGTCCATGTGTGCCTTGCTGTCTGAAGAAAGCTCTCAGGGAAAAGCTGAATAAACATGGATCTTACCCTGTGCAGTCTCCTTCCTTCAAGACCTGAAACGCATTTTGTGTTTGCCCAATGTCATTCACCCTCCATTACCTTTCAATGATTCATTTTTATTTTGTCTGGAGTTCATAATTTATATCCCTAAGTGGGTTAGTCCGATAATAAATTGCATGACTTTTTACAAAGCCGGTTGAAGGGCAGGGTCAGACTAGAACCTGTTGATTTCTCTCAGCATATTTTTACCATATGACCCATCCTGCCCTGCTGAGCTTTTCTTCTGAGGGTCATATTTCTATTCCTTGCCATGTTATGGGAAAATAAGAGGAGAATATGATATTAACATAATGATTTTTAAAATATAAGTTTAGTAGTAAGGAAAATAACACGAGATTGTTTCTAAAAAAAAAGAAACTCTCCAAGGAATTAAATAGCTTCAAATGTTCGTGAAATATAGTATCTTAGCATGAAAGTATAAACATCACTGATAGAATTCTGATCAATGAACATGATTTTGTAAATCAAACATTATTTTCAGAAATTCTTTAAGTTGTCTTTGGTTTGATTTAGCATTGATTAAAATTAAAATTTTTCTCATTATCTTTTTTTGTCAACAGTAATAGGATTAAAAGAAAAAAAACTGCAAGAGGACATAGAGCAAAGCTTAACAAATGCTATGGGAGATTTATTAACTATTATGATTCAAAATGGCTATTTTCTCTTCTTCACAGAGGAAATGAGATACCTCCTGGTGGAATAATCAGAAATGATATCAGAAGCCATGTCTTTACAAAGCCAAAATGCTCTATTAAATGATCAGTTGTATCCTATCAAGTTGAGAATTAATCTCACTGATTAAAAAAAAAAAAAAAAGAATTCATCACTTTGGGAGGCCAAGGCCAGCGGATGGCTTGGGTGTTTGAGACCAACCTGGCAACATAGTGAGGCCCTGTCTCTACAAAAAATAAGAAAAATTAGCCGGACATGGTGGCACATGCCTGTAGTCCCAGCTACTCGGGATGCTGAGGCAAAAGAATTGCTGGAGCGGGAGTTCAAGGCTGCATGAGCCATGATTGCGCCACTGTACTCCAGCCTGGGCAACAGAGCGAGACCCTTCTCTAAAAGAATTCATGACCAATAGTTCCTACAGGCTTTTGAGGAGAGCATGATGTCAAGCATTAGAACTATCACTTTCATTTTTATGTGGGTGGTAAATCCTAATTCCATAATTTAATTTTTTCTTGCATCTGATAATCTTTGTATATCCTAGAAATGGAGAAATTTTCCCATATGCTTTATAGAGGCCGCTGTGCAGCTGGATTACCTGCATCCAAGTCCTGGCTCCAATATCAGCTTTGAGACTTTGGGCAAATTACTTAATCTCTCTGTGCCTTGGTGTCTTTAACTAGAATATAAGGATAAAGATACTACCTTACTGCATTGTGAGGATGATGTGAGATTGTGCATATAAAGGCCCATCATCTTGCCTTCTGCAAAAACATGGCTCTTTCATAGACTGAGTCTAAAATAATCTTGTTCCATAAAATATTGAAATCTCCCCATAACTTTCCATGAATGGGTTGACTTTCTATCAAACTTTGCTCTGTTGTATCCCAGGCAAAGGGTTTTTGTCTAAAGCGCTCAAAGGACATTGTTCAATGGTCACTGTACTTGAAAGTAAGTCCTATATGTTAGTTTCCAGCTTCTAGAAATTCAGTATGTTTGAGTGGAAGCTATTTTATTTAGGTGGAAAAAAGTGAGAATTTGCCATTTGGCAAGTTAATTTGTGGTTTGGGCCAAACCAGTAAACTCTTACTTTGCTTTTCACCAAATAGAATTAGTTTTTGGCAACATGATTCAGGGCAATCGACTCTGAAGCTGCTGGCAGTTTAAGTATTGTCTGTCCAATTCTTATAGTTCAGAGAGCAGGAAAAACCAATTTTTCCTTTGACAAATTTAATCCAATATAAACACAAACTTTCAAGGTTTGTTCAGGGCTGCTAATTGCTCTCTTCTTCAATTTTTCCGTGATGAGGCTCTTCCTGGATGCCAGCAAACAGGAGGAAACCTCTGGGGCATGTGAGGCCACTGGAAAGTGGATTATTGTCCCTCAGTCTTTCTGGGTCACTCAGTATTTGTCCAGACTAATTGTGGGCAGGGAAAGCGTGAATAATTGAATTGTGCAGACAAGCTCTTGTACCTTATTTTGGCTGAAGACTTCACCTTTCTTCTTAAACTTTTTTTTTTCCAGAAGAGCTAAACAAGTAAAGTAGAATGCTTCATTTCCCATCCTTGTTCAATTTCCTGCTTTTTTTTCAAAGAAGTATTGACAAATAATGAAATGTCTTCCCCTCCACCAACTCCCCTGTTCCCTCTGCCAGAAAGAAGCAATATCAACAATGAGAAAAAACACAGAGGTCTAGGTAACAATTCCCTGGATAAAGTAGACTTGCCTGTTCTAGAACTTTCCAGTTACAATAAGGAAGACAGATCTTGAGCTTGAGTTTGGCTTCTGGCTTTTCCTTTTCTTGATCACTTCCTAACAGTTTTAAAGGCTATTTGTTCCCCTTTCTTTCCATTATAGGCTTTTTTTTTTGATACCTCAGAAGGAACAAAGGAAATAAACATTTAACAGATGGGCTCAGCAATTTCCCTAAAATACGTACATGGCACAAAAGGAAAGCATATATAAGGGAGTTGGTTAGATCTATTTTAATTTGCTGTATTTCCCACAGAATGTTCACCTGGTCACCATCTTTTGTTGTAGTTTCTGCCTCTTATTTTTGTGGTCCCTTACATATAGCTCTGACGCATTCTTCAAGGTCAAGACCTTAACCTCCCTTACCCGCCTCCACAGCCCAGAGAAAAGCGTATCACACTCTTGGCACACGTGGCCTCATCACGGCTCCTCTGGAGAGCTTCTGTGGGAGAAATTAGGGATGTCCCGCAACTGCATCTTGTTCTCTCATGAAACGACAGGCCATGGGGTGATGGCAGCCAAGGAGTTTTAGGAAGAAGGGGAAGACAGGGAGGAGTTGAGAGAATATCCCGAGGGCCTTTAGTTGATAAGTGGGGAAACGAGAAAAACCTAGGGGGACATGTTAGCCTCAGGCTCCAGGGACAGCCAGCAGAGAAGTGTCAGATGATCAGACCCGGGAGTCTATGTCCATGTGGCCTGGAGATATCCATCGGTTCAAGGCCAAGATGCTCACAAACATAAAGGGGCACATATGTTCTATTGTTATAGTTACAGAAAGCAGAGCTGAGTTCCGAATGTGAGCATTCCAGGCCACAAAGGGACAGGTGAAGGGTCAGCGGAGCAGGGTCTCCACGAGGAAGAAGGGTCAGGCAGGAAGCAAGCCAAGCCCCCGCCCCAGTCAGGAGAGTCTCACGAAGCAGAAGACGCCCATGGGAAGCAGAGCGCTGCTCAGGCGATGGCCCAACCAACAGCCGAACCAAATTAGACTCCATTCAGGAGCCAGCGTCTCAGATAACTGTGCTCAGCCCTGCTTTTCAGACCCTTCAAGGGGTGTGATCAGCCAGGGTTTCGTGGGAATCAAGGAGGGGCAAGGGATTCCTCCTAAGTCATTCTCAGATGTTGGAGCCCCTTGTGGTGAAGGTCTTTTTATATGGCTTTACCCCAGTGATTTGGGGTAAGGGTAAAAAACTTCATTGTTTTTTCCTTAAAGGCGGATACAGATCAACTTGGAAATGTCCAGTGTTGTGGCAGAAAGAGAGGAACTGCAAATGTCAGTAAGAAGGGACGAGGAAGGAGAAGGCATCCAATGCCCTCTAGGAGGCCGAACACAGAATGTGATTAAGAAGCTGCCTCTGGAGTTGCAATTCCTTTTTTTAAATGCCATCGCTACAGTTTGCTAGCTGAGTAACCAGGGCAAGTAATTGAATTTCTTCATGTTTCCTCTGTAAAGCAAGGATAATAAAGTATCCTTCTTCATAAGGTTGTTGGGAACATTAACTAAATTGCTTGTAAGACTAGCTTTGCACAAAGTAGGTGCTCAATGCAGTTTAGCTAGTATTTTGTTCACTAGGGGTATAGTCTTGCAGATAATGATTGACCTTCTGCCATGTGCTAAACACAGTGCAATGTGCTGGGGAAACAAAATACACACAATTTCAGGATGTACTTAGTGAACAGAATTTGGAAATCTAGATAAGGATCTGTAAATCAAAATGTATGAAAAGTTGGCCAGGCGTGGTGGCTCATACCTGTAATCCCAGCCCTTTGGGAGACTGAGGAGGGAGGACCACTTGAGCCCAGGTGTTGGAGGCTGCAGTGAGCTATGATGGTGCCACTGCACTCCAGCGTGGGTGACAGAGTGAGACCCTGTCTCAAAAAACAAAAATAAAAACAAAACACAAAAAACAAAAACACTTATGGGAGGTAAAAAAAAAAAGTCAAAGTCAGCTTGAGTGACACGAGATGTCAGGAGGCCACCATTCCACTAGTTACGGGAGTAGAAGAGTAAGGGTACCTTGGAGAGAACAGTCATCATGAGAACCACATTATGGTGACGCCAAGGAGCAAGTGGTGTTAGGAATGTGCAGAGCAGACAGAAAAACCCAGGAAAAGTACTTGGGTTTGTGGGGAATTTCTTAAAATGGGGTAACAGTGTCGAAAAGAACAAAGGGATTTTATGAGACCAACAAGAAAGTGGAGTTAAGTCAAATTACCAGGTGATATATGTGTGCCCTACTTAAGTTTCAAAAAGGAAGAAGGACATTTTATGATACAGGGGGCTGTCTCATTAAAATTCAGATGTGTCATCTTTGTGCTGGTGAATTGTGATATAATAAATTTGTTTCTAATGCAATCCAAATTCCATGCCTACTTCTTACTGGTGATTTATATTCCTATGTATGCCTTATAGGTATAGACTTTGAAAACTAGACATTTTATTGATTTACAGAATCAATAAAGCTACACTAAAAACACGACACAAAGCTACATAAGCAAAAGTATATGTATGTCGTCGCAAGTCTTGTCCAAAAGATGAATGATTTAAGGAGTTCATAGTTCTTCTCACTCTTGAGATGTATCTCCTCCTCTTGGTTCTAGTTTATTAATAGAGAATAAACATTTCCACAATTTGAGATAAAATTTGCAATGCAAATACCCTTGGGAGAAGCAGTACGTATGTTCATATTCCCACAAAGCTGTGTTGGGTCCCTTCCTGAAGGTTCAGGAGAAAGGTCACTGAGCTTTCGAAGCAAATGGGAGTCTAGAGGGGCTGAAGACAAATCCGGTGTCACCAGATCACCATTCTGCGTAAGGCCTGTCCCCTGACCCTCTGGAATGATTCTGCGAGTCACCGCTAGGGTACCTGGCGGCTTGTAGCCGTATTTCCATCAGCAATGTACACGTTTATAAAGTGATGTCATTTTTGATTCTTTAAAATGGAAAAAAAATTACCTTGGGGCTGCAAAAATCACAATTTAAACACCAGAGAACAGAGCAGAAAGACGGTTGTCATTTAACATTCATCTGAATGCTACATTCCTTAGCATCCTTGGGTAGGATGTGCAAAGAGGGTGGGCAGGCAGGATCTCTCGCAGTGTACTACCTGTGGCAGAGCTAATGGAATAAGCGAGAAACGATTACCTTAGCTTAACAACTTGATAAACCTAAATCAAGCCCTTTCCATCTGGAAAATAAAGAAGTGAGTGTGCTAAAGGCTGAGTTCTACAGATGGTGACAGGAGTGGTCTCACTTGGGCTTTTCACATTATTCTTTCCTTACATCTTCTTGTTCAAGTACTAAATATCCTTATCTACTATGGTAAGGTGCACGGTGTTAACTGCATGTTTCTAATTCTAGGGAATACTCACCTAGTAAGTACATTTGCATCAATCGTGGGTTTAATAAAGTTCTGGAGAAAATAAAACGGGAGGAATCTAATTTTTCATTAGGCATTGTCTTTTATTTTTAAAAGTGTTATTGTAAATTGATGCATAATTGTGTATATTTATGGAGTGCAAAGTGATGCTATGATATATGCACATAATGTAGAATGATTAAATCAAGCTCATTAGCATATTCATCAGCTCATATACTTACCATTTTGTGTGTGTGTGTGGTGAGAGCATTTGAAATTTACTCTCTTAGCAATTTTGAAATCTCTAATATGTTGTTACTAACTGCAGTCACCCGGCTGTGCAACACATCTCAAAAACTGTATTGCCTCCTAACTGAAACTTTGTACCCTTTGGCCAACATCTGCCATTTCCCTCCCTCCCCAGCCTCTGGCGACCATCATTCTATTGTCTCAAACAGGGAGTTTGGCTGTTTTAGATTCTACATATAATCGAGATCGTGTGGCATTTGTCTTTCTGTAGGCACCAATTTTTGATCATCTTCCACCCTAAATAGGTAGATGCAGCAGCTAGCTCAATGCAAGGAGGTGACCTAAGGTTCATAACATAATAGTAGTGATATTAACAATATGACCTCTTTTTTTTTACTGCTCCATAAGTTATTCAACCAATTTTCTATTGTTGGTCACTTAGGTAGTGCGAAATATTTTGAATGCTGCAAATAACCCTGTAGTGAGCAGGTGCATAAATAAACCTTTGTACCCAGCACGGATTTTTAAACAAAAATCATATAAAATACTTAAGACACACAAAAAGGCATAATTATCGCTTAAAAATACTTGTGAATAGGCGTGGCATCTCACGCCTGTAATCCTAGCTCTTAAGGAGGGAAGGCTGGAGTATCGCTTGAGGCCAGGAGTTCGAGACCAGCCTGAGCAACACAGTGAGACCCTGTCTCTACTAAAAACAGAAAAAATAGCTGGGCATGGTGGCACATGCCCATAGTCCCAGCTACTCGGGAGGCTGAGGTGGGAGGATCGCTTGAGTGCAGGAGTTTGAGGCTACGGTGAGCTATGATCACACAATTGCACTCCAGCCTGGGTGACAGAGTGAGACTCGGTTTCTGAAAAACAAACAAGAAAACACAATACTGACCACCAATCTTAAGAAATTAAACTTTATCAATATAGTTGGAGTCCCCATACAGCCTCTTCAATCTCATCTTCTTTCTAATCCCAGTGGTGACGTTCCCCTGATATCGGTGTTTCTCATTCTGCATTCCTTTGCGCCTTCGCTGCTTGGTGTGTTCCTCTAAGCTGTACCTGTGTTAACTGCTGAATATAACTTCTTCTGACTGCAAACGTAATGCATGCTCACTGTGCGCGGGCTGGCAGTAAACAGCTGCTTTATAGTGACTGGGGCTTTTTTGTTACAAAGCGCTTTCTTGTTTCTCACCTCATTGTAGCACCTAGCAACCCTATGAGGTGGGTCATTCTCTATTTTACAGATGAGGTGCAGAGTTGCTGAGTAAATGTCTCAAGATCTCTTGGCTACCAAGTGAAGGAGCTAAAACTCACCTCTGGATCTGCTGATTCCGAGTTCAGCGGTCTTTCCATTAATAAATATCCTACAATAGCGCCACCATTCTCCCCCGCTAAAATTCGCAAGAATCAACGACAGAACTTCCTTCTCACTCCTCTCCTTGTCCCCTTGTGACTTCATTTTAAATGCCAAATTTTATGTTTATTTTAAATCGATTTTGTTTGTGTGCAAAAGTGGAACAGGGAGAAGAAATACAGTGTCGTTTGCCTTAGAGGCTGCATCTGAAAAAATAAGTGGTCCTGGTGTTTAGCCTCCGCCGACTTTATCCACCTTCCGTCCTTGCTAAGACCTGTGTTCTGGGCACAGGTACAGCCGTAACCTGCCGATCCTGAGAGACCCACACTTCCGAGACGTGTTTGAATTGCTGTCATGTAGCATACTGGAATCTCTCTCCACAGGCACGAAATTCTCGCACTGAATTCAGGCAGCAATAAATGGGCCAAAAAGGGACTTTCTTAAGATGACTCTCTAGATGTGGTCTAAGTTGGAATAACTTTGACAGTCGGAAGAAGATTCTACAGAAATGGCGATGATCAGAAAACTGTCTTCAATCTATTTTATTTGGGACTCGTTTTCCTTTTCGGAGTGGCTGATGAAAGGACATGGCGAAGCTCTTTTACGTGTCTTTCCACTTCCACTGAAGACGTCTCCGAGCGTCGTGATTCATCTGTCTGCGCCCGCAGTGCCATCACCCCCTACTGTTCCGTTAGGGAAATTCAAGCCACCACCTGAGGCAGCTCTAGCCCATCAGCGTGAGGAGGACAAATCCTCGTGCCGTAGTTTTCATTGTTATGTTGCATGTATCTGGAAGTTGCTGAGGATGCTGTATCATTCCACCTTCATTGTCATCACCACTGTCATCATCATAATGGTCACACAAGATATTAACATACTCCTGGTACTGTCTTTAGCTCCTTCAAGATAAATATTGTTGTCTCCACTGTACAAGTGAGGAAACTGAGGCTCGTGAATGTTGATCAGCTGCCTGAGTTCAACCTGTGGGTGAGAGACAGTCAGAATTTGGATCCAGCTCTGTTGGAAATCCAGGCCTGTGCTCTGCAAGAGTAGCACATTTGTGACGCACTTATGTCACTCATGTGCACGTATTGCATGCTTTGCAGAGATGACAATACCTGCCTCGTGCGCTAGGAGTTGTCCGTTCCATGGGAAGGAAAAGGCACACACAGAAACAATTCGTGTGCACAGTCAGTTGTGCAAATTGAGGGACCAGTAACGTGTCATATGAGCTTGGGGGAAGATGCATTTATAGTTTGGGGAAATTAGGAATTTGAGAGAGCCTTGAAAAGATGGAACTTTATCAGGTATCATTACGGAGTAGTTTCTTTTTATAGAGAAAGTATAAATATAAGCCCAGAGTTGGGAGCGTGTAGCTGGTGTTTAGATAATTGTAAGTACTGTAGGTAAGAAGATAAGGTGATTGAGGGTGTTGTTTAGAAGGAGCCACACCTGGGAAGCCAGAGGACAATTTTTGGAAGGACTGGAATTCTAATAAAAAGAGTAGAACACTGTAAGATTTACTGAAGCATTGGTGCCTATTATACTCTTGGAAAGTGACCTGTGTTCTAAGTGGCTAGTGGCCTACACGATTGCATTAGGGTGTCAGTACAGAGAGGTATTTGTCCTCTGTATTGATGGCACAGTGCTGAGTTCTCTCACCTCAAAAATTACTTAATGAGACAGGCACCTGTGGCCACGATGTCGCCAGTGTGGCCATTGTGGAAGTAATCAGGGGGGTCTGGAATCAACACCTTCTGAGCTCCGGCCTGTGGAAGGTAAACAGTCACACCTGGGGCAGAACCGGGCTCACTCTCTCTAGATCAAACTCACTGTCAAGGGAGTCTTTTCGAAGCTCACAAAGACACTCTATACTTGGAAATAAATACCCCCACCAAGGCACAAGTAATTAATAGTACTAAGTGAGAAAAAAAAAAGCAAAAGCAAGCAAAATGAGATACATAATACCACATTCATGTAAAGTTAAAGCAGATTTGTCCAAAGCAATACACATTTTCGCAAGGATCGTGTATATCCACTAAGATACACAGGAAGCTCATCAGAGGGGCTGCCTGGGGAGGGGGAGGGGAAGGGAGTGTCGTAATGGGATGAACACAATGAAAAAGCAGCACAGCTTTGCACAGTCCAAACCAGTGCTCTGTCAGGAGCTGATATGTAATTATCTGCACCTGTGGTACACACACGCACGCGCGCACACACACACACACACACACACATTCACAATGCCCTTAAATTGCTCTTCAGTTCTTGTCTACAAGCCCCGGGAAGATGAAGGATGCTTGTGTTGTGGAGACATGGTAAAGTTTTACTGAATGGACACACAGACTGCATAATACTTCTGGACCGTAGATTCTGGGAAGGTCAATGTCAGGATGCTGGTGCTGACTCTGCTATAGCAAAATGGCAACCCTGTACTCCTCCGTCTGTGGGGTAAGGAAACGGTCTTGTTCTCCCCCCCCGAAGCACACACAGAAAAAGGCACTGCCTCTGATGGTGTGGTAGCTGGATTCTGTCGCCCTCCGCATACTGTCTTTGTGACTGTCCTCATGTCCTTGTCCGGGACACAACCTGCACACGTGTTTGAGTGACCTGCCCAGGGAATCCGGGAGAAGGTGCCATTAGGCATTTAGTTCAGATCATGGAAAATCTCCCAATGTAAACTTTACCTCCTGTATTTCTATACACACACACCTGCATATATGTTTATATAATCATGCTAAAAAACTGTCTGTCTACCTTCCGGTCTTACGTTAGATCACAGAAATGTCTTTACCATTATCCTAGACTCAGTAACACCAAACCCCAAGAGTGGACGGAGCGGGGGTGGCGGGAAGGAAGGAAGCCACTGTGAGTTGAGACAAGTCACATCCAGGACTGACTGCTTGTCTGTTTCCTTTCTGGTGCAGGAAGGCCTTATGGCCGTTGTCGCTTTCCTCCTTCTACTTGCCCTCTGTCATTCAATTTTAAATAGAGCAGGGATTGGTTCTCACTCTTGACCTGTCCCACGCTGATTCGAAATGAGAGAGCTGACTCATGACACAGAGGCAGACAGCAGGAAAGACAGCGATGGCTGGCCAGGTGTCTGGGGGACAGGGTGGCTGGTGGGACCACCTGAGACGCCTATACAAACCCGTCGCTCTGAGAAGCCATTGCCCACGTCTCACCCCACCAGCCATGCTTCCGATTGAAGTCTTCCCCTTTGGAACTTCATTTTCTGTTTAAGAGGATACTTGATTGATGTTCATTTTGTCCTAATTTTCTCAGTATAGTTTTATGCTACATATAGGAGATCTGTACATAGTATAAAGAACAATTTGTATGGTGGAAATAACAGATATCATGGCAGCTTTGAATGCTCCATAAGAGAATAGTCTGATGTCTGCCGTTCACTGCCATCTCTCTGGTGCCTAGACCAGCGCCTGCCACCTGCAAATGCCAACAAGCCCTCGTTGTATGAAATCACATTCTAGTGGGGACAGAAGGATGTACCCGCTGCTGTTGACATAAGGAGGGACTGAGAAAGTCCTGGATGAATTGGACCTGGTTCGCCATTTTGCCCCGGGGGCCTTGTGTGCGTTTGCAGGGCTGGAAATGATAAACCACCATTACCAATCCCTGGTTGTCCCAGGTGAGTGGGCGTCTAATAAATGCAACCCTTTTATCTGCTGGGGCTTCTCTGCTTCCGGAAGGTGGGGTGCTTGGGCAGCCTGCAAAGCAGACCTGTCTGTACAAGGAGAGGCGAAGGTAATGGATGCTTTGGCGTTTAATCCAGAGTGATACCAAGGAGAGAACCTGAGTGTGACTCAGAGTCTAAAAATGTATTGTGCAAACAGACTGGGTGCCAGTCTCCGGGGCAATCTGGCTGGGCTGGAGCAGGCTCCCCGTGAGAAATGCTGGTCTTGATCCCTATAACACACAGCGAGAAGTCAACATATACCATTCTCGTTACATTAACAACAGCTGGATACTTCCGAGACAGCCCACCTATACCTCCACCAGAAATGGGTCCGGACTGCTCCAATTTCTCAAACAGATCATCAGCAAAAAACACAAGTTCTCAGCCTCGACAAGTAAAGTCTGTTGAGCAAAAATAACAGCCTCTTAGTTACAAATGAACTGATAAAGTGTATTACCCTCTCCCCCATACCTACTCCCCACGCAGGCATAAATATACCAAAAATACGATGCCATTTTCCTGGAGGGAACTTTTCCAGTTTTTGCCATCTGAAACCATAAGGCTTGAACGGTGGTTGAATCTAACCTGAGTGGTAGGCACATCACTCTGTCGGCAGGGGAGACACCCCCCAGTAGTGCACTGGGGGGGATGACTAACACCCTCATGTTTCTTTAGACGAGACAGGAAAGTCTTCAAGACCTGCTAATTGGCTGGCTGCCCAGATGTGAAAACTTTGAGCACAAGAATGTCACGATTACCTTACTTGGGGAGCCACCTCCAGGCACCTGCTTGGTCTTCTGGCGCCGTGGTGACCGATCTCCACAGGAAGTTCACAGGTGTGGTCAGGTGTCGAGCTGTGAAATCGAGCTGGTTTGCAGTTGTGTGGTTGCTGGCTGCTGGGGACACATCCGGGTGAGGAAAATGAACCTTATCTAGGGTGAGTGCCCAGGGCAACTCCAGGGCTCCCCATCCTTTCCTTCTCCTCCAGCCACCTCCTTCTGTCCCCCACACCCGGGCTCTGGAAGGAGGAGCAACAGTGCACCAGTTGGCAAGGTGGAACCCCCCACTCCGCCTACACTGGCCCTCTCTCCTTCTGCCGCTCGCGGTCTGGCTGGGGCTAGTGCGACGTGAGCCACTCACATTTCCAAATTCAAAGGAAAGAGGGAAGGAGAGGAGAGGTACAAGCTTTGGTGACAGACAAGCTTTCGGTGACTTTTCCTTTGGGAAGGGTGCCTGGGGCAGCTGGGTCATTTTGCAAGTCCTGGCTGTGGTTAAGACCAGTCTCAAATGAAATGGGAAAACCAACATTTCTCTTTGGATCCTCCAACAACCCCTTTTTCACCCTCTCTCCAGACTACAAGCTGGTAGCAGGTGACCTCCTACTGCGGGAGGCGCGGCCCATTGTCCCCAGACCCGGGCCTGCTCCCTTCTCTCTGCCTTCCTCCCCAACTCTTCCGTCTGAGAAAGGTAGTCTGAGGTGTGACTGATCAAACGAGCGTACGCCACTGGGTTGGAAACCAGCTGTTCACTGCTGTGACCTTCGTATTTAAGAGTAGCGGCTGGCACGCGGTAGGCACTCACTAAATATTTGCTGGGTCAAAGACGGCAGAAGCGTGAAATACCAAGAGATCCGCCAACTGGCCAACTCTCTCAGAATAACAAAGCAATAACTACCACGAGTAGACTGCCGTTGACTCATCACTCCATACAGTCTGGGGACAGAATCTCTGCATGTCCCACAGCTTGATGGGCTTGTGTTTCATGTGTTTTTGAACAGAAATCTCCCCAGAACCCCGCCACCCCCCAAAAAAACATTTGAGAAATTCCTTCCTTGCTTACAAACGGGCCTAATCCTGCAAATCTGATCATTCTCCTGTAAGCAGATGCGCCTTTTTGCTCTTTTCTCACATTTCTACCAACATTCCTTCCTGAAGGGAGAGAGAAAGTTCAACACGCCTGGTTTTTGTTATTACTACCTGTAGACTGTTGCGGAACGTTTGAGGAAAACCCCGGCCACTCCCTGTCTGGGAAGTGCCAGGCCAGCCCCTGGCAGTCCTTTTCCTCCTGTTTTCCCGTGTGTGCCTCCTGAGTAGCCGTCCCATTTCCTGAGGCAGGAACCCGTCTGCGGGAGGCTGGGAGGAAGCTCTGGCAAAGCACTCGGGCTGATGGCATCTCTGGAGCTGGCTTTTTCCGGCAGCTGGTGACACAGCAGGTCTGGCCTGGCCCATTACTAATTGTTGACACTGCGTAGGGAGGACCGCGTTAGCAACAGCGTGCGTCTCCGTAGGCCACGCTCAGGCCTGAGCAGAGGAGATGGGCCGTGACTCACACAGCGGCGGGAGACAGCCAGGTCCCCTGGGCTGCCCGGAAATGGCATGAATGGTGGGGCCAGGAGAGGAAGCCTCCCTTCTTCCCACCCCCTTCCCACCCTCCCCGTCCTCCACGCCCACCCCCCTCTGCCCAGTCTCCCACCTCCTGCCTTTTCCCCCTCCCTGAAGCCAGCTCTACTCCCACCTCACCAAACGCTCCCGCCACACAGGGACATGAGCCTTTCTCTCAGAGTCCCTTGCTTCTCACTCCTCTGTGCTTTCACGTGTCACTCTCTGTGCTTATAATGATCTTCCCTCAAGTCTACGTTGGTTTGGCCTTACTTGTACTGCAAAGCCCAATTCAAATATTTCCTCCTCTGAAACTTTCCCTGCTCTCCTTTGCTACCGGGAAGCCCTTGGTGCAAAACCACACTCCGTGGGCGATGATTACATTGTGTCATAGTTGCTCTTACCTGTCTCAGTTTCCGGTAGATTAGGACAACTTGCGGGCAGGGACTCTACCTTGTTCATCTTTGTATCCACTTTACCTAACCAGACGCTGGCATACAACAGGCACTCACTGAATGTCCCCGGGTGCCTGCACTTGAATTTCAGATTGAGATGTTGATTCACTGGGCAGGGTGGAATCCCATGATGGAAACTCCAGGGGGAGGATGAAATGGAGGCGGAGAATGGTTAGGAGGTTCTTGTAGCAGTTCAGGCAGGAGCCCACGGGGGCTGGACTCGGCTGCCAAAGCGAGAGAAGGGGTGGCCAAAATGGCTGGTCCTAGCCTGTCTTCAGGCTGCTTACAACTTCCAAAGGAGGAGGGAAGGCCGGAATTTTGCCGGGATAAAGACAGGAAAACCAAAGACACGGAACTGCAAGCGAAGAAGGGATTTTCTCTCACTGAAGGCTGCCATTGTATTTGAAATCACAAGGTGCTTAGATTGTATTTAGAGTCTCCATGGCGGTATTCACTTTGTTGAATGATAAGCTGAACTGGTGTGTTGCTTTTGGTCATGGCTTGGGATAATTATCTCAGGGCACCCAAAGATCCCTGAGCCTCCATTTCCCAGAATTACGTAAACTGGTCTTGAGGTCTTAAATGGGGGTGTCACGCTTACCCGGATTGTGGACAGGCCGGGTCTTGCTCGCTTGCTCAGAAGTCAGCCTTGCTCAGAAGTCAGCCTTTCCGGGGCGCCAGGGCATTCTTCGCCCAGAGTAAGTCCCCTCCCCACGCAGAGCCCAGCGAATATGCCATCTGTCTCGAGGCCAGCCACACGGAAGGAAACAGGATGCCATCCGCGGCCTTTGTTTCAGATATTGCTCTCATTTCTCTGATGTGTCAACCTGTCTGTGCCTTGACTATGTCAGCACCGCCCGGCTACGGAAAAGGCAGGAGGGACAACGGTAGCGTTTGCAGAGCCAGAGTGTGTCACACGGGTTTTCAGACAAAGGGATGCAGAGACTCATGCATTAGTAACTTGTCATCTGCACACCCGCTCAGGAAGAGGAAATGACTCGGGCCACATCCCTTGGAGCTTGTCTCTCCTCGTCCTTGTGGCGAGTGCCTCGAAACGCACACACAAAGGGACACTTTTCTGGCTTGTTTTCAGCAGCAAGCCCTAGTGGCGGTTATGTCATCGTTGTGTTGATTCACTGTGAGACACTTCGCTGTAATCTCCGCCCCCAGCAGGAGCGAGCAGGCATTTGAAGTACCTTAATCAGGCATCCACATTCCCAGAGTGGTTAGTTAGCATTTGAAACACCCCAGTTAGGGACCAGCATTTCAGAGGGGGGTTACTTAGCGCTTCAAATATCATCACTGAAATCTACACCACAAAGGGCGTGCTAGTTAGCATGAGGTTGGAAGGAAAGTTTCCCTCGGTGGAATGGGTGGTATTCAAGCGATGCAGTTGGCTGGAAAGAGTGTGTTTCCCACCACGCTGGCCCTGGAAGCCATTTGAGATTGCTGCATGCCAAAGAGGATGTCCCCCAAGACAAACGGGAGGGCCAGAGCCTGCGCTTCCGGAGTCCCTGGCATTCCCTTCCCACACTTACGTAGGACTCCGTTGTCCTCTCTTTAGTTCGCGGCAGTGTGACCTTTCAGTGCGGCGTGCACACCAGGGTGTCCAGGCACAGAGAGCAGGACTAAACACTAGCAGGTGAACGACAGTTTCTGTGCCTGCTCTGCGAGGCTTGCTTCGCCAGCTAGTGAGGCCGGGAGGGAAGAGGCACATAGTCCCTGCCTGTCACCCACTGCCATGTTCAGTCTCCTGCTTAAGGAATGGTCAAATTGGCAAAGCCAGGTCTCAAAGGATATAAAAGATAAGCAAACTAAAGCCTCTGCATATAAATATTTTCAGGTTTCTCCTGTCCTGTTTAAGATCCTTTGAGAGTTTGCACAGCTATGGAGTTAATTCAAAATATTTAACAGTTCTGCATCACGTGGCTGCAGCAGCCACACTCACTTCCCCACAGACTTTATCGGCTGCAGATACACCCCACCCGCTGTGTGGCCCATACTTTAAGTCATGCTGATTTCTTTCCTTAAGACCTTCACATATACTGTCTTTTTGGCTGGAAACATTCTCCCAGATAGCACCCTGCTGCTTGATAGCTGTGTGAACTTGCTAAGACGCTTACCATTTCTAAGCCTCAATTTTCCCATCTAGAAAATGGGGAGAAAAATCAGTCTCCACTAGATTACTAAGAATTACTGAGATTATGTCTGTAAGGGATCACTGCCTGCACGTGGAAAATGTGATCATTGTTTTCATTATAAGTCACCTTGCTAACTCCAACTGATCATTAAAATTCATCTTGAGTGTTCCTCTTTCTAGGCGGTTTCTCTGGTCACTCTCCCAACCCCAACCCAAGGCTCGATGTCATGTCCTTGCTCTGTGCTCCCACAAAGCCTGGCCAACCTCTTTGGAAGTGCATATCAAACTCCATGGTAAATTTCTTTTTCTGTGTTAATCTCCACCTAAAAACTGTTAGGTCCTTGAGGGCAGGAACTATGCCTTGCTTGTTTTTTGTCTCCAGTGGCTGGTATATCATAGATATTCAAGAATTATCAAATGAATGAAGGACCGAATGCATGGACTAATTGGGGATGTGTGGCTCCGGGGGGAGACCCCTGGGAGGGGGCTTTGAGAGTTACCATCCAATGGTTGAAAGGTAGTGAGGGAGAAGAGAAAACCAAGTTTGATTTGGAAATTACAGATGGAATTCAGCTCAGTATATCGGAGCATTTTGATGACTACTGAAAAAAATGGATAAAATACACTCAGCGGTATTTCTTTCTCCAAAGTTATCTTAGCAGCAAGTTAGTAACATGGTAAATTGGGTTAACCCGCTGGGTGAGAGAGTTGATTAGCAGCTGTTGTCTATCTCTAACATTCCGTGACAATTCTGTATAAGAAATAAGGTTTTGTGAGACACATTCATCCAGGAATATTTAGGCTTTATTGCATATTGGCTCTATATCTTAATATCCTTATCTCTTCTCCTAAGTATGCTTTTTAGGTTTCAAATAATCTGCATCTCTCTTTGATCAATTCCATTACTTATATATGTACTTATCCTATATGTAGCTAATACCTAAGGCAGTTTTATTGATAAGACGATATATTTTGTGACACTTTTGCTTGGCTGTTAAGCAATGGAGATAGAGTTGTATTCATATCAAATTGTTGGATTTTAGGTCTACTTCCTGAAAGCACAGGGATGGCTGAGGAGGTCATTTTGGTTATAAAATCAGAATGGCTTTAAACCAAAAACGGCTTTAAGACCAAAAGTCAGGTAAATCTTGGCCTGAATTGAACCTCTAACTTCACAGTGACATTGAATGCTGAAAAGTTTTAAAAGCCTCCAGAGAGTAATCAAACCCCAAATAAATCCAAGGCCCAAACTCCTCTTTCCAGTTGCAGTGGCCAATTAATCATTGAATGGGAATATTCTCAAACTATAGCTGTGCACAAACCACGTAACCAAGAAATTACTCAGGGTGCCTCTGGGACAAGTCTTCCTAGTCACCGAGAGACGCAGAGGAGGGCTTTCCACGAAGCAGACAGACTTTATATTTTGTGAGTAGGTAAAAAATAGATCTACTCATCAGGAATGATCTTGTCATTTTTATGATCAAAATCAGAGAATGGCAGAACTGGATTTATGTAGCAATTTTTTTCTGAGGCTTCTTTGGAAAAGCAGAGAGACGCTTATTACCTTAGGAAAGGACCAAGTCATTCCAAGTATTTATATCCTGTAAACATTGTTTCTTCATTACTTACGGGTGTTTCTCTGCATCAATTGGGCAAGTGTCTGAGTAGGGTGGTAGGTATGCCTTTAAGACTATAGATGCCTCTTTTCAGTCCCCGGTAGAATGAAGACTAGGACAGGCAGCTAACATCTGATAATTCCAGTAAAATAGATTTGAATAGATTTGAGGACCATCCAGTCGGCTCCCTGTCTTGGTCATGTGAACAGAGCATTGGCCGTATCTTCTTCCACTTGAGCCCATATAGACAGGGCTTATTGACATTCAACCCTAAGAAGTTTCCTTGGCTTTAAAAAAAAAGTAACTGTGTTATTGTTCTTCATGATGAGTGTGACAACTTTGAGGGTCACAGTGAGGAGACTAAAGTTCCTGGCAAAAGCCTACGAATAACTAAGAGGCTTCATGGACCACTGACAAAAACAAGCTATGACGGGGTTTCTGCCAGTATTTTATTATTTGAAAAATAAGCATCATATTGTACTTAGGACAGGCTCACAATAAACTTCAACAGGGTTCTGAAAAGATTTCATGTTGTATAAAGTTGATAAGATAATAATATTCTCAATCTCATTATACTGCAATCGCATTATTCCTTTTCTTTTCTAAGATGCCATGTCAACAATAGAGTTGGCAAAGTGACATCAAGCATCTCAACAGCTGGATAGTGAAATTAATCTTAGAAGGGGGCCGCACTCACAACTATGTGTCATTATGATTTTTTAATGAAATGATTTTAAGGAATCCTTAGGGAATGTCAGGCTTACAATATTTGTAACCAGAGAAATAGTATAAGCTTAAAAAAACTGTGCTGTATCAATTCTTGTGAGGAATAATGGTATATCTTCTGAATTTGTAACATTTTCACTGGAGGTTATGCTTAAAAGTCTAGAATTTTCCTAGATTAACCATCCTATGAGAATAAAATAGTGGCAGCCATGAGAAGCCAAGTATCTGAATTATTTACCACTTATCCTAAATACTGATATCAAAATAGCCTTGAGTTTTAAGCAGGCGATCTACATAGTGCAAGATTTTGGGAAGAAATACATCAGTGTATCTTTAAGCAGAGATATATTCAAAACGAATTAGGTCTGGCTGGACATCATTCTCGAGGGAGATAGCCATGTATTTTTGGCCCAGGAATGTCAATGACATTCATTACATTAACACATTCAAAAGGGAAAATGAAAAGGAAATTCAAAAGGGAAAATTTAAAAATGAGGAAGGAATAGATGTGCACTCAAAATATCATAATGTTTCATTCACAATAGAAGTCAGAAGAATAGCAGATGAGATCACAACAATAATAAGAACTAATCTTTATTCTATCACTAATATTATTGTTTGAGTGTCTATTATTTCACGGTTTTGCCTCATTCTAGCTTCATAAAAGTTTTATGAAATAGGCACAATTATTAGTCTGATTTCCTGTGCACAGAGGTGTTAATTACTGCCCAAGTATGAACAGCTGCTAAATGGCAGAACAGAGGTTCAAACCCAGATCTGTCTGCCTCCACTCCCACGGTCTTAACCATTATTTCGGAGGACATGGGGTCTCCCGAATAATCTTGGATGTCTGCTGCCCAGATGGCCCTAAATCAGGCCCTCTGTAGAAGATCTTTGACCAAGAACTTGAAAAGACTGCGCCAGTCCTAGATCACACAATCTGAGAACGGTTTAGAACCTTGGAAGCAATGAATGTGACCCATGTACACACAATAACATACAAGGAAGAGAAGTAGAAATTGAGAATTTGTGATTATTTCAATTGCATGGAAGAAATTCAAGGAAGTAGATCAATACGTTTTCACATAAGCAAAGGCGTTGACTCTAGTAATGTAATTGTTCTCTTCTTTTTTCTCAGGACAAAATAAGAGAATATTTTGAGAGAAACAGTCTAGATACAATATGAGGAACAAATTCCTGGAAGAGAAAACTGGACAGTTTAGGAATATATTACCAAGGGAAGTTGTGACTTAAAAAAAAATTACCTATGTGGATTAATTTGTGCTTTGACTACACAAATGACTATGTGACACTCAAAAAAATTCAGTAGGGAAAAAAAAGTCAGCTAAATTTTTGTTTACGCTCACATAGTCTTAAAAAGAAAAAAAAATTTAAAAACTTTTTTGCTTTTGAACTAGTCATACGAAGAGACAACAAGGACCTATTTCATTTTTTCCAAATGACTGCGCTGTGACTTCAACGGCACACTGAAGTCATATTTTTAGCTTTTTCACTCTCGTCGACCAGTTTCTGAGTTGGAAGACTGAGTACAGGTTATTTGGGTTGAATCTCCTGCTGCTTCTTGCTGCTTTTGGATCATAGATCTTGGTTCTCAGACTCAAAGATACAATTCTGTCCAGTCCGTGGGCTGAGCTTATGTGAGCCAGGAGCCTGGCTTCATCAGCAGCACAGAGAAATCAACACTTACACCTCCGGGAAGCCATTGAATGTGGGATGTTCCCTTGTGATCCATGATTCTTTCATTCCAGACGGATAAAACACTAAGTACAGGTAGTACTTTCCAACATGAAATTTGGACGTCGCTCAACCTTTTGGAAAAGCTGATAGATAAATCTGTCTCCTGGGAGTTGGTGGAAATTTGTGAGCACCAAGAAAGAGAGATCTATCCACAAGAGACCTCTAGCTGTGGTTGTGGTTCCAGAGGCATCTCCTGATGTGCTTTCCAAGTTGTCTTTGTTTCCTCAGCTGTACAATGGGGAGAATGCGACCACACGTATGAAAGCACTTGGTAACCTGCACGGTACCACGGACATGTTATGCTGGGTGTTGGTATAATTGTTAGATTGATGTGGCATCATTTAACAATTCTGACCAATTCTTGAAGATACTATTGAAAATATAGCCTTCCAAAGTAATAAAAACCCCCAACTATAGAGCTGTTACTATGCACTAGGTACTGTGCTAAGGTCATTAAAATACCAAGATTGTGCTTAATACTTACCCCATACTAATAATACATTTATTTCTATTTGTTAACTTGTAAATGAGGAAATTGAGGTTTACAGAAAGTAACTTATTCCATGTTACAAAGCTTCTGTCTGACTTGTGTTATCTGGGAATACTACTGTTGCTTTAACTCCATCTTCCGCGCTGCCAAAAAGGAAGGACTTTCATTCCGGTGAGACAGGAATGGATTTTGGTGAGTGTAGCTTCCTATCCTGTTCAGCCCGTCCTCTGCCAGGCTCTGTGCTGACCACGGCCTGATGCTTCTGTTGTGGCTACTGCTTGGTGGAGAAGAGGCCACTGGTGCCATGCTCGGTTTCTCTTCGCTTGCCAGTGCGCCCATCCGGTAGCTGCTAACGACTCACAGCTGACCCCACTCTAAAGCACCCTCCACTCACCCAGATCCAGCCCACCTGGGATCCTTGAGTAGCTGATGACTGCCCAAGCCAGCCCCTTCCCCTAAAGGTGGGACTGAACGCTGGTGCAATCTGTGTGCCACAGTGTCGCCATGACAGCCAGACTGGAGCTAGTCTCCAGCTGAGACAACATTCTTGCTTAGCTTCCCCTGGTACCAGACCTACCCTTTTCTTGTTCCCCTGTCCTGAGGACACAAGCCAATTAAGTCCCTTAAACAAGAATCCCCCTTTTAGGGTCTGCTTCTATAATAGAAACCTGAGCTGAGACTGTTAGGCATGGGTGAGTTGTTCTATGCTACTGTAGTTAACTGTTATTCAAAGACTTCCATGCCTTTAAAGGCTTTATTTAAATACGTTCTCTCCTTGAGCTTCTATACGTTAATTTTTTCTTGTTTAGAACCAATCCTTTCATTTGGGGGACGACAATCTTACAGTGAAGGTGTGCAATCGCGAACACTTGTTGCAATCTAGTGGTAGCTTCCTGAAGTTACTCCTACTAAGCACTAATTTAGTACACGGTTTATCCTTTAACCTAAATGCGGTTGATTATCCTTTATCTGAAATGCCTGGGACCAGAAGTGTTTTGGATTTTGAAATATTTGCATATACGTAAATGAGGTATCTTAGGGACAGGACCGGACTCTAAACATGAAATTCATTTATGTTTCACATACGCCTTATACACATAGCCTTAAAGTAATTTTATTTTTCCCTTGGGGACACTGAATAAACTGTGTGTTGTGTATCGCATTTTGACTGTGACCATCACCTGAGGTCAGGTGTGGAGTTTTCCACTCATGGCGTCATGTCGGCACTCCAAAAATTTTGAATTTGGAAGCATTTCAGATTTCAGATTTTCAGATTAGGGATGTTCAACCCGTACCATCTATTTGGGTACCTGCTTCTTGTCGTACATTTGCAAAAATGTTGTGGGATCTTCTCAGAGAGCCTGCCACACGGTTCCTATCTGTTGAACCAGGATCACAAGGACTCGAATTCCCCAGGGCTCCCAGCCATATGAAGGATACTTGTCTACTTCTTTCTCGCGGTGTCTGAAATGAGTCCTTTTTCTTCCCCAAGGGAAAGTATCTTCTCATGGTTTTCTCTTGGCTTTGGCCACACGCTGACTCCTAAATCAGGCTCCAAAGGACACTGTGATCATTGCACTGGGGGACTGTGATTATGCCATTACGTGTTACCCTGAAGCAATCACAACAATTCCTTGAGCTAAATAAACAAATAAATTAAATAAAAATGCTTTTTCCAAAGCGACCCATCTTACAATTCGGAAGAAATCTTTCTCCAAAAACCCAGCACACTGTTGGCTGTTGAGGGAAAGTACTGCCAAAGGGATTCGAAATCTAGTTTCTACTCGTTAATCATTGACAGTTTTAAGTCTAGGCAGGTGAACAAGGCCGACTGCAAAAAAATAAAGTTGGAAAGCATCCTAGGAACATTTACAAGTTCAAAGTCTAGAGACTGGCTTATGTGGCTAATGAGATCAATATCGTGGTCCTGGCGCTTATTAGAATAGAGGTCTTTATCTTACCTTTGCAACTTCCCTTGTGTTCAAGTGTTTTGTTTTGTTTTGTTTTCTCATTAGCTATAATCTTGGATTACTTAATTTCTTTAGCTTCACAAGTCTGCCCACTGATACATCCTGTCTCCACGCCCCCAAATTGTCATAACCTTCCCTTTCTGTCCCACTCACCTTATTTCAGACCCTGACAATCTTCAGTTTTCCTTTTCTGGAGAGCCTTTCTCTAGGTGAGTTACAATGTAGCTGGTGTAATTGTTGTTTAGACTCCTGGAGTTCATTAGCATGAGCTCATTTGCATGTTTTCAGTTCGTCTCAGTTAATTATTCTAGACTATTCTCCCAGACTCTGCCTCTCGGATCACCCATAGCCTAGGAAGAGTCTCGGAAAAGATAGAAACTCCAAGAAGGACTTGTTCTGCACATGGAACAGATAACTCTAATATGTCTTTCAAATCATAATATATTTATCCAGCTACTAATTTCCTGCTAATATCGCTTTACCAAGTAATGCTCCCCTCCTGACATGCCAGATGTATTTGCTCTGTGGCATATAATGCCGATGTCTTTTTATACATCAAACACCTCTATTGGTAGATACCTGCAAATGACCGAATGAATTCCATGAAGTACAGAATACCATCTACAATTTATTAAAAGTTATGAGGGGTCATTCATAATCAGTGTGAATTGAGCTAAGCAGAATAAAAATACAACTTGACACATGGTAACCATTTTTTTCTGTTTTCTCTCCCTTGCAAAGCCATCAAAGCAAAGATCTCAAAGCCCGTATATAATATATTAACTTGTCTGTTATTGAAAGGGCTTGTTTTCGTTAGGCAATGTCTTCAGTAACGTTGTCCCTGTTTTTTTCTAATTTTTGATCCTGCGGAATGGTGGTTGGCTGGGCTGGGTGCTGTCCTCCTGCCAGGAAGGCAGATGAGAAGAGTCCTGGGTATCCTCTCTCCAGCACTTTCTCAAACTTCCTCTCCCCTCCTCCCTTCACTGACCCCTCCTCCTCTGGGCAGGCCTGCCTGTGCATTCCGTCAATGTCAACCATCCTTTGTCCTTGGTTAGTGGCTGAATCTCCTTCTTAGACTGCTACGAAAAGTAAGCTACCCCTTTTCTCAGGTATAATGGTATACACAGACAAAATGACTTCTTTCTGGTTATAAAATTAATAAATGTTCATTTTAGCTTCTTTTTTTAAAATACAAAGAAAAATAAGAAAGATGACTTAAGTTCATCTATAACTTTGCCTTTCAGAGATATTTGTCTTACCATTTTGGTACCTCTACTTTTTTAAGAAAATTACAATAGTTGAGATCTTTTTGTATTGATGTATCAGTTCTTGAATATGCTACTTTTCACTTAACACTCATTTGTGACCATTTCCTGAGTCTTTAAGATTATTAGTAAAGCATGATTTTAAAGGTGTCATCATATTACATTCTGTGGCTTCATCATAATTTATTTCACCCTTCCCTTGGTACAGAGCGTTGAGTCTCTTTCCAATTTTGCTGCTGTAAATAATATTGTAACTAATACTTTCCCCCATGTCTCTAGGTCACTTTAATAGGGGATTCTCGAAGACCCCAAGACATGTCCCTTTGACACTAAACGGCAGGACTTGGCTGTAGACAGCACTTATAATTTTGAAGGGTTAAGGGTCTCTTGCTTCATTTGCTTACTAAAAACGTTGGCTACCATTGAGTGTGTCCTTAGCCAGAGGAAATATAGCAGCTGCTGTTGACACAGGCTTGGGTTATCACTTAGGTAAGATAAAAGAGAGGTGAAAGTTGACCAGTTTTCAACCAGTAAGTCGAATTGACAGGCTTCCTGGCTTCGCCTTTCCATAGGTAATACCAAAATGGAGGTGGGCTGGCCCTGCTGTGTGTGCGGACGCAGTTAGTTAGTCTTCCCTGCTGTCCACTTCAGACATACTTCGTCTGGCTCCTCAGTGATTATTTGTTGACGGAAAGGAGAAACCCATGAGTTCAGTGTTCTCCAAAGAGAGATGTGTCTGAGGTAGGAGTGAAACCTTCAGCCTCTCCTCGCCTCCATCATTCTGTTTGTGTTTCCGATGATGCGTTTTGTTTTATTTTTTTAAGCTCCTCCGTGTAGAGAGCCGGGGAAGGACCCTGACTCCCTCTAGTGGACTGCACCACCGCGGAGCCAGGATAACTGCTCTGCAGGGTCCAGACTCCAAGAGCAATGTCCTTAAGTGCCCTCCTGAAATAATGGCAGCTCTGTTTCTGAAGGAGACTCTTTCCACGCCACAGAAGTTTTTGTCTTTAGCGGGCCATCTGTGTCTGCTGCTGCCGTCAGACATCAGGGGAGGGTTTTTTCCTTCAGGGCAGCAATTAATTCAGTAATTGACTTGAGTTGTGTTTCTTTTTCACCAGCGTTAATGACTTGTTAGGTCCGGATTTACATTATGCTGTGTCATGGGCAGAGGTGCTGCTAATATGAGCAGAGCCCAAAATAAACCAGCTGTGAACCTAAGAATCCTCATAGGAAGTTTTGGAGAAAAGGTCTTAAAATCACTCTTTTGCTTTTTGTAAAGTTCAAATGTTAGGAATATGGAGACAAACAGAAGAGGATGTTACAAGCTGCCTTAATCTGTTTTGAGCTGCTATAACAGAATGCCACAGACTGGATAGTTTATAAAGAACAGAGATTTATTTCTTGCCGTTCTGGAGGCTGGGAAGTCCAAAGGCATCTGGTGAGGGCCTTTGTTCTGTGTCATCCCGTGACGGAGGGGCCAAAGAGCCTCACAAGAGCTGGGGGGTGGGGTGGGGTGGAGGGAGAGAGAAAGAATTGGAAGCCTCAAGCCCTTTCATTTAACATAATCAGCACTGATGCATTCAAGGAAGAGGAGCCCTCACGACCTGACCACCTCTCATTAGGCCCCACCTCCTCACACTGCTGTATTGAGGGTGACGTTTCCAGTACATGCTTTTGGGGGACACCTTTGAACCACCGCTCAAGGGTTACTGGCAAACCACATATTTACAGCTATGCCAAAAGACTTTATATAATAATATTCTTTGTTCTCAGTTAAGCCAATCACCTCAGACAACCATACTGCTTTTTTTTTTTTTGAGACAGGGTCTTGCTCTGTCTCCCAGGGTTGAGTGCAGTGGTGTCATCATAGCTCACAGCAACCTTGAACTCCTGGGCTCAAGTGATCTTCCTGCCTCAGCCTCCCAAGTGCTAGGATTACTGGCTGAGCCACCACGCCCCGCCCCATACTGCTCGGTTAAGAATGAGTTGAGAAGCTTCTATGTGTGAATTGTCTAAATTCTTTTTTGATCTCTTCATGTGATTCTAAAGAAGCTGAGCTATAGCCAGATGAGGCAACCTGGTTGCTGGCAGAGTACTCACCTACCTCCTACCTGTCTGCCTACCTAAGACAAACTGCTGGGGAACACTGAGTCTACATTTTCTTATTTGTAAAATTAGAGGACTGAATTAGATGAGATATAAACACCTCTTCCAGTTCTAAGTACACATGAAAAAATAGCACTAGCTGCTTCTTAGAGAACACCTAAAGGGAAGATTCCTTTCCTCTGTGTCTACCATTATCACTGTTTTGCTCATGATCTAAGGCGAGTTCTACCAATAAAGCTGGAGACATTTCCTTTTTCTAATTCCTGGCTCAAGTGTCCTTTAAATGTTCCACTGCTGTTATGACCAGGGCATCTGAGCATCTCAATCTGTACTTGTTGCAGAACAGACAGCCTCTAGTACTTAATGTGCAGCTGCAACGCGTAAAGAAAAATGTCCCCATTTCATGGGAATCTCAAGAATGAGACAGCTGTACTCTGAATTCTTTGCTTTTTATTTAAACCGAGATCAGTACGAACACTATAGCTCTGACCTGTGCAAACACAATAAGTGCTTCAGCCCAGAAACAGTTTTACCTCTTTTATTAGGTTGGGCTTTCAGTATGTATTTGAAGAGGAGCTATTTATGGGCTTGCAAACAAAATGCTAGAGGAAAGGAATTTCAAGGATGTCCTTGAACTAATTCAGGGGGTTTTATTTCAAAAGACCAAACTGCACATTAACCCTTCACCTCCAGGTACATATCACCTCCACGCTGCTCCTCCTGAGCCCTGGGGGAGGTGGATGATGGAGGGGGGTGTCGGGGAGCGCTCACTTGCATGGCTTTGAGAAAGTCACTTCCTCAGTGTTCTGGCTCTTGCTCTGGCTCATGGTGACCTCTTCACAAATTAGGAAAGAAAAAAAAAAGCCCAAGATGAGAAAGCCTTTTTGGGTAGAGGCGAGGGCGCACTGCTGCTCGCTAAGTTATTTGCACCTCATTCAAGACTTGGTGTTTTCAGAGCTTAGTCATAATGAAAGACTGCACGAATTTGTTTTGAAGTAGGCTACTACTGCATTTTTGTGCCTGGTGTAAGATATAATTATAGCTGTAGATTTTAAAATAAAAACAATTTGTTGGACAAAAGTGCAGTTACTCAGGGCAGACTTTATTTGAATGTCTGAAGAATCACCTCTCTGCTTGCTTAGGTGCAGACATCGAACACTGCAATGCCATCATGTCATTTTGGTTTTTAGTCTACTTTACTGTTCACAGCTTACTCATGTGACATCTCTTAAGCCTGAGTTAGGGAAAGTAAGAAAATGAATTTTTTCTTTGATCACTTGGTTACCTTTTTTTTTTTTTGAGACAGAGTCTCACTCTGTTGCTCTGGCTAGAGTGAGTGCCGTGGCGTCAGCCTAGCTCACAGCAACCTCAGACTCCTGGGCTCAAGTTATCCTACTGCCTCAGCCTCCCGAGTAGCTGGGACTACAGACATGTGCCACCATGCCCGGCTAATTTTTTCTATATATTTTTAGCTGTCCAATTAATTTCTTTGTATTTTTGGTAGAGACGAGGTCTCGCTCTTGTTCAGGCTGGTCTCGAACTCTTGAGCTCAAACGATCCGCCCGCCTCGGCCTCCCAGAGTGCTGGGATTACACAGACGCATCTAAATTTTTTTGCAATTTGTAACCCCAAATACAGGATTAAAAGTGAGACAATGTTATGGATTGTTGAATAGCTAATTATGTTAATTAACTAAGAAAAGTTAAGTACTACTTAAGTGCTCCTATGTAGTACATAATTCAATAATTAACTAATTAGTCCATATTATTTTTAAAAACACTCTTTGGTGGTATTTTACATGCTTTTATACATTGATCTAATGATGCCCTTATATACAAGGTAATCCAATTCACATTTAGTACTATCAAAAATGATTACCAGAGGCTATTGAAAACCAACTTTCAGAAAGTCCAAGTGTCAAATAAAATTGCTATCTTGGAAGTTAGCATCTAACAGGGTAGATAAACAAACTGAATATAGCTCAAGCCTACAGAACAGATATATTTTTCTAATCTTTTCTTTCTTTTTTCTTTTTTGAAAATTAAATAGCACTTTATTGTTAACCAACCTTAAGTGAAAACTCACTTCAGAGAACTCTGGTAACTTGACTAAAGCACATAGCTTAAACCCAAGTTTTCAGGGAATTCTCCCATCCCCACTCCCAAACATACTTCTAACTTAAATCTCTAGGTAAAAAGCACTAAGAACACACAAACGCAAAATGCAAAAGCCAGAGGGAACCAGTTGACTCCATGTTAAGCCCAAGGAAAAGAATAAAAGAGGAGAGCTCTAGAATGCTACAGGTGTGTCCTTTCAAGTATCTTGCCCTGAGATTCTTGCTATTCTAGGATAGTTTTACCAGATCAGTGTCCTAGAATGAGGCCTATCTAAGCAGTAGTCTGTCTCTTGGGGAAGAGGTAAGAAAAGATGAGGGAAAGATAAGAATTTGAGGACATATCTTCCCCTAAAGGCCTGTGTTGTCCCCTTGAATTCTCTCTGTCAATCTGTCAGTTTATTAGCCAAACCTATGTTCACCTATGTTCCCTTTAGGGAAGGCCTGGTCCCACCTTCCAACTGCTGCTTTCTTCCTCCAGGCCACCACTTCCAGGGATCCAGCCAGGGCCAATGAGGTTGACTACAGGAGTAATTATTTAGGATCATTCCAAACCACTTCCTCTATTCTGCTTCGCCTTTGAAATTTCTTTTTTTTCTTTTATCCCATATACCATCATTCCCAATCCCTTTGAAATTATGCCCAGCTACATTTAGTAACTCACAACAGAGAACTCCTTTCATTATTCATTCCTCACAGAGTAATTAAATATTCATACAGCCATTATATCCCTCCCAATGTTGCCACAAAAAGTCTGTTAATTAAAATTCTAAGAGATTAACATCCAGAATTTCTTAAAGTAAAATAAAGTTTGAAAGATAAATTATTATTCTATATTAATCACATTTTGTAATCATCCCATTCACTAACAGAACAAAATCTGAACTCTGTAAAATAATTTAAAGAGGTTTACTTTGAGCCAAATGTGTGTGACCCATGGTCCTCAGCATATGGCCTCAAGAGGTCCTGAGAAAATGTGCCCAGGGAGGCTGGGGTACAGTTTTAACCTTTTCCTTAAGATACCACTTCCTAAATTCAGGTAAAGAAGGTTCAGCATAAGAAACACAAAGAATCCTTTCCATAGCTATGACAGATCTAGCATTCAGTGAATTTCAGCTGCACTAATTAAAAGCCTTCTTGAGTTTTCCTCAGTTCTACTACAGGTAAGAAAAGTTATACTGTAAAAAAGTCCTCACTTAATGTCATCGATAGGTTCTTGAAAACTGCAACATTAAGTGAAACATATAACAAACCCAATTTTTTTCTCCTCATCAACATTATAACAAAATGACATGGATTAAGGACTTACTGTACACATCATTTTGCTTAAAGTCACAGTTTCCAAGAACCTATTGAAGTTAAATGAGGACTTGCGATACATGTATAGATGTCAGCATTTAACTATGCCATGTAATTTCTTCCTCTAACATCGTGCACTGATAAAATATTAATAGTACTACACAGCTACATGGAAGTGTGATTTACCAAATGTCCACTTATCCAATTTAATCTTTTACTGTTCACAAAATCATTATTGCAGTCAAGTTGGCCTTCCCAGTAATACAGGAATACTTCCTTTTACCCACACATCCCCACCTTGAGAGATATTCACCTAGGATACAACAGTTTCTAAACTGTTCTATAATATATCTAAGCAAATCCTACTCCTTCAACAGCCCACCTCCTCTGTCATCTTTAAGGAGACTTCTTTTTCCCTCCACCACCCTCACTGACAGTCAGCCTTATAATTCCTATAGCCATGTGGAATACCTCTGGACACTTAATAGTACATAATCAAGTATATCGCAATATAACATTATTCAATACTTGCTTCAGCTGAACTTTTCAACTGTTAGTTTTTCAAGGACAAAGACTATGTATTTTAGTACTTTTGCATTCTTTACGGTACCCAGCATAACACTGGTTACACAGAAGACACAGAATTTAAAGAAAAAATGATATACTAAAAAAAGATTTTTGCCTTCTTTTTCAATCTACTCCCAACCCCATCCCGTCTCCCATGAGCAATCTTAAAATTATGTCTTAGTATCCTTCCTTTTCTACATTATTCCTCTTACATACAGGTTAGCCACTCAAGGAGCTGTATTTTAATATGCACAGTTTCCAGCAAAGAAATGAGAGTATATAGCCAGTATAAATGGTAAAGTAACGGATAATGGATATTGGAAAAGGAGTGAAAGTGATTATTCTAGCACTAATAAAGATGTGGGTAGTAATTTACTGGAAAACATATGTATGTAATCATGAGACAAGTGATAATGGATTAGTAGAGTGTGGAGGGCAGAGGCAGTTGAGTAATATTGTAACAACTGATTTACCGTGAGCAAGAGAACAGAACAGACAAGTAGTAATCTTAGGAGCCAAGAGAAATCACCAGCATGGTTTTATGCTTTATGGAATACATGTGAACGACATGAGCAAGCCAGAGAGATGAGAAAAGGTAGACAGAATGGATCTGCAAGAAAAGCTCAACAGTAGTTTTTGTTTTGTTCTCTCCAAAGGCATTTTTTGGTAATGTGCCAAACAGGTAAAATTTGCCCAGTTCTGAAAAATCTTACACTGAAAAAGGATTAGGAAAAAAATGTAAGATTATGAAGAAATTCTTAAACATAAATAAATATAGTGGGCTTTTTAGTTTATCTTTAAGCATAGAGAACAATAAATAACTTGTTCAGTCTAAAATGATTCCTTTGATAGTTGAAATGACCTCAGAATTCAACTTTTTGCTAACTCTGTTAGCCAGATGGAAATACTAGTATTTTTTCACTTTGAAGCATGTTGGCAGTGTTCTAAGAAATCAAGTAGGCAAGAATTAATATTTGTGAGTAATGCTTTCTGGCATACTTACCCAATGACCTACATTCCTACATAAGGTACAGACACTTAAGTATTAAACTACCATATAAGCCAAAAACTTGGTAACCAACATTCTGATGTAATTGATATTCACATTATCATTATGAAACAAATTAGGAACTGCTATAATGGTATGATTTGGTAGATGCTACAGAAGTTATGTGGTGGGAATGATCATAGAGAACTCAACAATAAGAAAATATTTCATGGGAGAAGTGAGATTTGAGGTCTTGAGAAAGGTTAAGACTTGGTAAACAGAAGGGAAAAAAAAGACACCGGCAAGAGGTAGAAATGAATGTGGCTTCTCTTGGGAATAATTAGGAGACAGTTTGACTAGACCAGAAAATTCAGCATGATTGCACGGTCCCTTCAAAGTAAGCTACAAGCTAGGTGATACTCCCATATTAACATATTAAACAGCCCTAATATAACTGTTAAGGGATCAGAACCCTTGGGATTCTAATTTACTTCCTTCCTCTAACCAGTTATATCACTTATGATTTTCATTGCTCTGAAAGAATACACAGACATTTGGGTTACCTAACTGACCTCACAGGATTATTTATTACCGGGATAAAGGGGAAATATTAGTTTTAAAGAAATTTAAACAAAAGGGTAGCAGAATCAGGTACTCAACACTGGAGGTAAAAAACTCATATATCCACTATAACATAACCTTATTAGGAATCCCTAATCTACCCTAACTGGACACTAAATTTTTAAATTCATTGCTAACAATACGTGCTTAAGGATGTAGGAAGCAAGAGGACTTGGAAGAGACTGGGTTCAAGCAACTAGATACCTCAGGGAAGGTGGGGAGCAGGACAAGGACCAAATCTCCTGTTTTTCTGGAAAAGAAAGGTAAAAAAGATCAAGAACAGAGTCACTGAATAATGTCATCCAAACTAGGACATTTTTGAGAGTGAAAGGGTAAACAATTAATAATTACACTGGACAAGCATAAACTGGGACACAGGATCACCCTTGTCTATAATTATATGTATATTATGCCAAATTTTTCTAAAGGCAATGAGTAATCAGAGAATAATTTTAAATAGGAGTGACAGAACCATATGCACTTTTAGGAAAGCTAACATTGACAACAATGAGGAAGATGGATTGAAATAATGTGAAATTGAAGGAGGGAAATCAGTTAGGAGGTAGGAGCTTGTTTTAACAACTCTATGATAAGATGATGGCCTGAACTGAGGTTAGGACAATGGAGATAGAGAGAAGAGGACAAATCGGAGAACTATATTGGAGGCAGAACTTTCACATTTATTCAGAACTAAAATAAAGTGATCCTAGCTATATTTTCAAAAGAACCCTGAGAAAAAAAAACAGCAGATAATCACTATTTTACAAAAGAAGAAAGCTGAGGCATAGACATTAGGGGCAATGTTTAAACTAGATCCTCAAATTCGTATATAACCACCTGTCATTTAACCACACCTACATGTACTAAATGCAGAATTTACTTCCTCTCTTCTTCCAACCAATCTCTGTCTCTACTTAATTCTCAATCTACTTTTGCATCACTTCCTTTTTTGCTTTCCATATGGATTTTCTTCTTTGAAGTGTACAGCATGCACCAGCGCAGAGGCCTTCATCTTCCCCACCCCCACCTTCAACAACAGTTCTTGTTTTGCCTTCATCTTCCCTACCTCCACCTCCAATAACAGTTCTTGCTTTAAAACATTAGCACCTATTTCCTTTCCTACTTTTAAATGACATGTGCTTTATTAATGAATTAGGTTGCAGTGGCCATTATGTAATAGTCAAGGGAAACTTATTGGATTTTGAAATTCTCAAGATTCCTGCCATATACCACATTGGGATCATCTCAGTGTTTTTGTTTTCCCACTATCTTTCCTACAAACCTATTATTTCCTCACCTCAATGTTTCCATGAAGGATATTTTCTATCTTAATCTTTATTTCTGCCCACTTTTTGGAGAATATCAGCTCCCAATTCCGGGGATATACCTGCATTACATTGCAGCACAGGAAAGCAGGGTTCACATGCCTATAGCTTCAGGAAATGGGACAAAAGTGGGTTCTAAAAGAAGACAGCAATAAAGGCAAAGCAGGTGTTTCCACACTCCTGTTTATGTGCCCTCTAAGGGCAAGATGCTCTTCTCTTTAGAGAACATTCTGTAGGGTTTTTTAATGACTCCATTGCTTAGCATAAAATGCATTTCTCAAATTGCTGCCCATTATCATAATGGTGGGGAGAGGGGACTGACTTTCTCTTGGAATTTTAAATTTTGTATTTTTTCTAATAATAACCAATTTTTAAAAAATCAACACAAGTATATTCTGGATCACCTGGATGACAGAGAAGAACCGTGGAATTTCTATGCCTGAATTTGCTTTTATGTTTACAATCACAGTAACACCCAACTTAGTTGTGTACATTAATGACAAATTAACACAAGTGTATTTATTACATAATGCATTTGTATGAAGTGAAAACCAAATTATGTCAAAGGACACTAGATGAATGAAAGGTTCATAGTAGTTTTAACAGACCAAAAAGGTGGGAGAATTGAGTCATTCTACACATGGTACGGGAATGGAAATCTAAATAAAAGGGCCTCAGATAGACTAAAGTTTGAAAAGCATTAGTGTAAGATACAGAAATATCAAAAATTCAAGAGTGCAAAGAGACGGTTTAAAGCATACAAATTCACTGCAGCTCTTCTGTTGGCTGCATTTTAATTATACAGCCAATTCTTCACATTCTACTCTGGCTAATACTTGCATCGTAGAGCTATAAATCAGGGGGGAAAACACAGCATATAACACACACTAATATAGCAGTCCCCCCTTATTCATGGCAGATACATTCCAAGACCCCCAGTGGATGCCTGAAACTGTAGATAGTGGCAACCCTCTATATACTATATTTTTTCCTATGTATATGTACCTATGATAAAGTCTAATTTATAAAATAGGCACAGTAAGAGATTAACAACAATAATAAAATAGAACAATTAGAACAATATATTATAATAAAAGTTGTGTGAATGCTCTCTCTCTCTCAAAATATCTTATTGTACAGCGTTACCTACTTTCAGACTGCGGTTGACCAAAGGGTAACTGAGACCTCAAATAATGGGGGACTACTATATTGGTGGCAGTCTTGATGGAAAAAAAATGAGGACGAGGGCTGTTAAATAAGATTTCATGACCTCGATTTCAGCACTGTTTCTCTCATAAATTCTACAATAAGGGTAACGTATGAAAAATACTTAGATTAAACCAAAAAGGATTTTCCCTTTCTTTCTTCATAAAAATAATAATTATTAAAGAAAATATAGAAATTCGAAAAGGTAGAACAAAGAGGATAAAATCTTACATTCTTCTCAACCAAACTACTGTTAGCATTTTGGAATATTTCCCTATATTTATTCCATACATAGAATTCTCTTGTTGTTGTTTTTCCTCTCTTAACATGGCTGAAATCATAGTACACTATAAATCATTTATTATAAACACTTTAACTTGGAATAACTTTAATGCATTAAAATTGCAACTCAGCCCCTAAATTCAAATAGGCCGCTTGAGATTCTCTGGGTTTAGAGCCAGGTGAGAGCCCCTAAATATCTGCTGACCCAGATTCAAAATAAACTCAGAATACAAAGATCAAAGAACACTTCATCTTAGACTATTTAGTGCTTATTATGAATTTTTAAAAAGAGAGAGGGCAACATTTTGGTCTGTTGGCCTGTGAAAGCTACAACCTGTAATTCTGGCATTAAAATACTATTAAGGTCTGTGATTCTAAATAAAAAATAAATAATTAGTAACAACAGGATTTTCTGAAGAGAGGTAACGAGATTGTGGTAACTTGAAGGAAAGTAACTGGAATCATAATACCATTTAGTGAAAGAAAAACATACTTTGATTCTAAGGACAGTAAATTATTTTACTTACAGCCCTAAATAACTTCACTTCTTGTCATAAAAAAAAATCTATAACCAATAAATGAACTTAATGTACAACACAAACTGTTATATGCATTTTTAAATATAGAAAGTCTGCTTGAAATACATATCAAAAAGTCAACCATTTCTAACTCAAGAAAAATATATAATGAGATATTAATAAAGGGGGAAGGAGGACTCAAGGTACATGACTAGAAGTTTAAAAGATCTGGCATTAGAGACACACACACACACCCCGGAAGTTTAATTTTGGCTTTGTGACAAGCTACCAATGTAGTCTTGGAAAAGTCACTTGGTATCTTCGGTCAGAGTTTCTGAACTTGTAAAATGAGGAAGCTAGAGGTTCACTGTAGCTATAAACCCTACGAGGTAGTCTATTTTTTTCTTTGCACGCTTAATATCACAAATCAAACTGAGGTGTAAAAACTTTTTAATAAAATCTCTCTTAAAATCATTCCATGTAAGTATCAAAGCAAAAAAAGAAAAAAAGTCTTCTGGTAAATTAGGTAATTCTGCTCTTTAGACTTGGTTCCATCTAATGTTAAGGCTAAGCTTTCCCAATGTCTAATAACATCCAGTTAACATATCAATTATATTCAATGTATACTCCCAGCAATATTACACCTGCTTTTTAATGCTGCTCCCAGAATACCAATAGGAAAGTAAAGGAGAAGAAAAACACACAATACCATCCATCTATAATAAAGTCTATGTTTCAATGGTTTAAAAGAAGAAAATGTATGAAATGTATGTCATCATATGTTATATGATAGTGAACTATGCACCTCTAAGTAAATAAAGAAATTAACTTCTGAAATTAAGTTTGTCAAAATTTATATATGCGATCCTGATTCTAATCAAATTTTATGGTTGAATGATACAGATACACTGTCCTTACCTTGCAAATAAAAACCCAGGCTGGGAATTATCTATAGGAAATCAAGGGGAACAAAACTACATATAGCAATAAAACACTGAAGTACAGATAATTATCTTCACATACAGAACTGCTGTGTATTTGTAATTCAGGCAGCTTATCTGGTCTCAAAATAGCTTAGTTTAAGAACAATGAGAAATCCAAGTTTTAGTTTACTATTGGTTAATGTGCTTTAAAAAAAAAAAAAAAACACCTCATTTTGACTCACCTTAGTCCAAGGATGTGCCTTAATTTGAGGGAATTTGAATTCTGTGTAGTTTGGGTTCATTTCTCTAATTTGCTCCCTTGTTGGTGTTCCTAGGACCTAGATAGAGAAAGCAAATTATTGCCATCTTTTCCCATACATTTAATAAATATACTCTTTATGTTTTAATGCATTGGTTTCACTGAGAAAAGGAATTCCAAAGTTAAATAAAATACATAATTTGTTAAATACAGCAGTGCTATCGTTTGAATGTGTCCCTGCCAAAGTTTATGTATTGGAAATTTAATCCCCAATGCAGCAATGTTGAGAGGTACGACCTTTAAGAGGTGATTAGGTCATGAGGGCTCTGCCCTTATGAATGGATAAATGTCGTTATCAAGGGAATGGGTTGGTTATAAAAGTGAGTTTGACTCCCTCTTGCTCTTGCCCTTCTTCCTTCTACCAGGGGATACTATAGCGTGAAGGCCTTCACCAGATTTAGGGCCCTCAACTTTGGACTTCCAAGCCTCCAGGACTGTGAACCAAATAAACTTCTATTGTTTATAAATTACTCAGTCTGTGGTATTCTGTTATAGCATACAAAACAGACTAAGACAAGCAGACTTTGTGAAAGTCATTTTAATCTGTATCTGACTTTAGAGTCCATGCTGTACTACCACGGACAGACTTCTATAATATAACAATAATGTTAAATCAGGGTCATAAAAAAAGATTACTGAACTCAAACTTATTCAAATAAAAAGCAAGCATCTTTCTTCTACCTAGAAAAACAATATATTGCAATGTTCACATCTGAAATGAGAGAATACAAAATTCCACAGATGCTCAAGTCCCTTATATAAAATGTCACAGTATTGCATATAACCGACTTACATCCATCCATACATTTTAAATCATCTCTAGATTACTTATAATACTTCATACAATGTATTAAGTGCTATGTAAATACCTGTTATACTGTATTGTTTTTACTTATATTATTTTTTGTCGTATTGTTATTTTTTATTGTTTTTTTTTTCCTGAATATTTTTAATCTGCAGTTGGTTGATTCTGTGGACGTGGAACCCACAGATATGCAAGGTCAACTGTATCACTAATACATTAATCAGGCAAAGCTTACTCAAAAACTGTCATCAATAATTCCATTCAGTCATTGAATATTTATTGAGTGTCTCTTGTGTTCAAGGAACTATACTGCAATCTGTGGAGGATATAAAGAACAAAAGATTTTCTGTTACATGAACTTACATATTTGTGTAAGTTATACTTGAAAAAGTATAACTATGGTAAGGACAAAAATAAATTGAGCACTTCTTTTTCTCTAGTACTTGGCACTGGATAAAGGAAAGTACGTGGCTGCACAAACAGGTAATAAATAGGAATAAACAAACACTAAAAATGAGGACTTTGTAGAAAGAAATCATAAATTACTGATCTTGATAACCCTAGGACCTGTTATAAAACAAGTTTGCTGAGATAAAATATTAAGCCTTTTATAATTTGAGGATAGTTGCACCAATGGAGAGAAATGCAATGTTAAGTATTTGATTTTTGGTGGCAACCGGTGAATAATCAGGCGTAATTCCATAACCATTCAGGGCAAAGTGAGAATTTCAGGACTTTCTTATTGGCTTTAATTCTCTAGACTCTATTAGAACTTTCAGAATTCCATCAATATCTTAAATTGTTTGTTTGGTTAAAAGGCACTCTTAAGAAATTGAAAAGGCAAGTCATGAACTAAGAGAAAACATTTGTAAACATATTCTGCAAAGGATTTGTATTTAGAATATATAAAGAACTCTTATAATTAAAAAATAAGACAAATCAATAGAAATGGGCAAATGATATGAACAGATATTTTTTCAAAGATGACACAGAGATGGCAAATAAGCACATGAAAAGATGCTCAACATCAATAATCATTAGAAAAATGCCAAATGAATCCAACAGCACATTAAAAAGCTAATATACCATGATCAAGTGGGTTTTATTCCAGGGATGCAAGCATGGTTCAACATATGCATATCAATAAATGTGATTCATCACATAAACAGAATTAAAGACGAAAACCATATGATCTTAATAGATGCAGAAAAAGCATTTGATAAAATCCAGCATCCCTTCATGGGAAAAACCCTCAACAAGAAATTAGGCACAGGAGGAAAATATCTCAAAATAATAAAGACCATATGTGACAAACCCACAGTCAAAATCATATTGAATGGGGAGAAGTTGAAAGCATTCCCTCTAAGAACTAGAACAAGACAAGGATGACCACTTTCACTGCCCTTATTTAACATAGGACTAGAAGTCCTAGGCAGAGCAATCAGGCAAGAGAAAGAAATAAAAGGCATCTAAATTGGAGAAGAGGAAGTCAAATTATCTTCGTTTACTGATGATACAATCTTATTAATATATCTAGAAAAACCTAAAGACTCCACTAAAAAAACTTTTAGATCTGATAATAAATTCAGTAACTTTCAGGATACAAAATTAACGTACAAAAATCAGTAGGATTTCTTTACATCAATAATAAGCTGAAAACCAAATCAAGAAGGCAATCCTATTTACAATAATTTAAAAAAATACCTAGGCATATATTTAAGGAGGTGAAAGATTTCTATTAAAAAAAAAAAACTACAAAACATTGGTGAAAGAAATTGTGGATAACATAAATGGAAAAACATCCCATGCTCACGGATTGAAAGGTTTAATGTCGTTAACATAACTATACTGCCCAAAGCAATCTACAGAGTCAATGCAATCTCTATCAGCTGTGGTCCCCAACAGCAGGCAAGCCAGTGATGCTTCATCTGTATTTACAGCCACTCCCCATCGCTCGCATCACCACCTGAGCTCTGCCTCCCACCCTTACCCCTGCCTGGGGATGGGGACTAGGGTGGGGGGAGGATTGTCTTCCATGAAACTGGATCCTGGTGCCAAAAAGTTGAGGGACTGCTGCCTATTAAAACACTGTCATTTTCACAGAATTAGAAAAAAACAATTCTAAAATTCATATGGAACCAAAACAGCCTGAATAGCCAAAGTAACCATAGGTAAAAAGGATAAAGCCAGAGGCATCACATTACCTGACTTCAAATTATATTAAAAGGCTGCAGTAACCAAAACAGCACAGTACTGGTGCTAAAATAGACACATAGATCAATGGAACAGAATAGAGAACTTGGAAATAAAGCCACATATCTATAGCCAACTGATCTTTGACAGAGCTGACAAAAACACAATAGGGAAAGGATATCTTTTCAATAAATGGTGCTGGGAGAATTGGATAGCCACACGCAAAAGAATGAAACTAGACCCCTATCTCTCACCATGTACAAAATCAACTCAAGATGGATTAAAGACTTAAATGTAAGACCTGAAACTATAAAATACCAGAAGAAAACCCAGGGAAAACTCTTCTGGACATTGGTCTAGGCAAAGAATTCATTACTGAGACCTCAAAATTACAGGTAACAAAACCAAAAATAGGTAAATGGGACTTAATTAAACTAAAAAACTTCTGCATAACAAAAGAAATAATAAACTGAGTGAATATACAACCTACAGAATGAGAGTAAATATTGGCAAACTATGCAACTGACAAGGGACTAATATCCAGAATTTATAAGAAACTCAAACAACTACAACAACAACAATAAAATAAATAATCCCATTAAAAAGTGGACAAAGGACATGAACAGACATTTTTCAAAAGAAGACATACAAGAGGACGACAAGCATATTAAAAAAATGCTCAACAGCTCTAATCGTCAGAGAAATGTAAATTAAAACCACAATGAGATTATCATCTCGCACCAGTGAGAATGGTTATTATTAAAAAGTCACAAAATAACAGATGCTGTTGAGGATGAGGATAAAAGGGAACACTTATACACTGTTGGTGGGGATGTAAATTAGTACAACCTGTATGGAAAACAGGATGGAGATTTGTCAAAGAACTAAAAATAGAACTACCAGTAATCCCACTACTGGGTATCTACCCAAAGGAAAAAAACATTATATAAAAAAGATACCTGCACTCTTGTGTTTATTGCAGCATTATTCACGGTAGCAAAGTAATCAACCCAAGTGTCCATCAACAGAAGACTGGATAAAGAAAATGTAGTATATGTACACAATGGAATACTATTTGGCCATAAAAAGAATGAAATCACTTCTTTTGAAGCAACATGGATGGAACATGAGGCCATTATTTTAAGTGAAACAACTCAGAAACACAGTCAAATACCACATGTCCTCACTTAAAAGTGGGAGTTAAATCATCTGGACACATCGACACAGGATGTGGAATGATAGACATTGGAGACTTGGCAGGGTGGGAGAGTAGAAAAGGTGTGAGTGATGAGAAATTACTTAATAGGTAAAATGTACATTATTCAGGTGATGGATACACTAAAAACTCAAGACTTCACCACTATGCAATATATCCATTTCACAAAATTGCACTGTAGCCCTGAAATTTACACAAATTTTTTTAAAATTTGCATTCACTAAATGAAAAAAAAAACCCACAAGATAACCACTACGCACCCAATAAGAAGGCTAAAATTAAAAGACTTAGTATACTTGCCAAACCTTGGCAAGGATGTAGAATAAATGAAACTTTCGCCATTGCTGGTGGAAATGTAAAATGGTCTAGCATCTTGGAAAACAATTTAGAAATTTCTTTAAGGTGAAATATATATATATCATAGGACTGATCATTCCTACTCCTAGGTATTTACCCAAGAGAAATGAAAGCAAGTATTCATACAAAGACTGGTACACAAATGTGCATAGCATCCTTTTTGTAACTGCCAAAAAAGCAGAGACAACCCAAATGTCCATCAACAGGTGAATAACAAATGCTGACTGTCCATACAACAAAACACTACTCAGTAACATACACACACACACACACACACACACACACACACACACACACACAAAAGATCAACTTGGATAAATCTAAAGGAAGCCAGAGTACCTAATGTATAAGCACATTCACATGGAATTCTAGAAAATTCTGTCTATGGTTTTGAGAGGCTAGAGGGAAGGGTTACAAAGAGGTACTCGGAAACTACTGGGATTATGATTATGTTAATCTTGATTTCATGGGTATATACATTCATCAAAACTTATCAAATATAACACTTTAAATATGTACAGTTTATCATGTGCCAATTAAACCTGTAATAAAAACTCTCATAAATTAGATACCAGAATACATAAAGTTTAGGTAAGAAAGATGGAAAGGGTATTCTGAGCTATGCAGCTACAGTATTATTTATTGATATAAATCAAAAAGGAACTTAGTTAACAATAAACTGACCTGTAACTTTTTATAATTTCTGAGCAAAATTCTGATGTTATTGGAAAGAAAATAAAAAGATGAATGCAAAAATAATGTATATTATAACAATTATTCTAACTCCTATTTCTTTTTTTTTTTTCCTAAAGTTTTAGAGACAGAGTCTTGCTCTGTAGCCCAGGCTAAAGAGCAGGAGTGCCATTATACCTCACTGCAACCTTAAAACTCCTGAGCTCAAGTGATCCTGCTGACTCAGCCTCCCGAGTAGCTAGGACTACAGGTGTGTGCCACCATACTCAGCTAATTTTTAAATTTTTTGTAGAGACAGGGTCTCACTATGTTGTTCAGGCCTGTCTCAAACTCCAGGTCTCAAGTGATCCTCCTGCCTTGGCTTCCAAAGTGCTAGGATTACAGCCATTAGCCACTGAGCCCCGACCCTTAACTCCTATTCCTAATATTGTTCGGGGGAAAGCTCAGTCTTAGGACACTGGGAACACATCTCTAGTTATACAGCTTTTCACAATTCTTTTATTATTATTTCAAACTATTACAGAGTACAAATATTTTTGGTTATATGGATCACTTTTATAATGCTTCAGTCATGGTTATAAGAGTGTCCATCACCCAGATATTGTTCATTATACTGGTTAGGTAGGTTTTTGCCCAATCCCCTTCTACCCCTCCCTCCTGGTTGATTTCCATTGTGTTTTACTCCTCTCTTATGCACATGTGTGTTCGTCAGTTCCAAATGAATAGTGAGTACATGCGGTGTTTGTTTTTCCATTCTTTAGATACTTCACTTAGGATAGTGGTCTCCAGTTTCATCCAAATTATTGCAAAAGGCATTAAGTCATCCTTCTTTATGGCTTAGTAGTATTCCATGATATACATATATGTCATTTTGTCAATCCATTAATGAATTAATGGGCATTTGAGTTGATTCCACATCTTTACAATTGTAAAGTGTGCTGCAATAAGCTTTTGAAAGTGTCTTTTTTGATAAAATAACTTATTTTCCTTTGTGTAGTGGGATTGCTGGATCAAAACCTACTTTTAGTTCTTTGAGGAATCTCCATAGAGTTTTCCACAGAAGTTGTACTTATTTGCAGTCCCACCAACATCTCTTATAGTACCATTCTAGTTTTACAAGAGCAAGGTATCTAGTGTCCGGAAGGAAAATTTCTGGTCTTGGCAGCTACAGCTATCAGACATTTATAAGTCAGGAACTATCTGTTCTTAAAATATAAAGGCTAAAAAGGAATCTTAGTCTTTATTTTAAAATATAAAGCCACAAGCATTTATATGCTATACTAAGCCCTTGATGAGGGTGAGGGGGTGTGTGTGTGTGTCTTTGTGTGTATGTACATGTACCTAGAGAGGGAGAGGGGTGAAGAAGAAATGAGGGAGACTAGTAAGCTTATTGATAATTCTGTCCAGCAACTCCGCTGGATTTTTTGGAATGCTGAAGAAAAACAACAACAATCGCATGAATAAATGAATATTTGTAAATGCACACCCTAACAAGCTGATTCCATTTCAAAAGAAATCCTTATACATCCAACACAACATTACCCATAGTATAATATTTAGGTTATTAAGTATGAAATGTCTGATTTCCTTAAGCACTAAGTTTGACAAATGTTATCTCTGACATTTCACTTTGACACTTCTTGTTTTGTTTATTGTGAAGGTACATCCTCAGTCTTCAAACACACATTTTGGTTTGTGATTATCTTTCAAAAAAATTTTTAGAGCCATGAATAAGTCAAAAATTCATGTTATTTTTGAATAGGAATTCCATCATGGAACCAACGCACTATAGACAGATCAAGATATCAACAAAGTGTTTCGGAAGGATGTGGCTAATGAACACACAGTATGTTGATGGTTTGAGAAGTTCCATTCTGGTAATTTTAATCTTGAAAATGAGCCACGTGGGCAACTTGAGACCAAGGTGGACAATAATGAGCTGAAAGCTCTAGTGGAAGTGAATCTACCTCAACCTACATGTGAATTAGCAGCAAGGTTTGATGTTACTATTCTAACAATATTGGACAATTTGAAACAAATGGGCAAGGTAAAGAAGTTGGATAGATGGGTTCCACAGGAATTCAACGAGCGTCAGAGGAGAAATCATTTCAAAGCTTGCCCTTCTTTGCTGTCAAAACATAAAGGCAAACCATTTCTACATCAAGCTGTTACGTATGATGAAAAATTGATTCTTTTTGACAATCACAAGCATTTGGCACAATGGTTGGATACAGATGAAGTGCCAAACACAGTCCAAAAATCAAACACTCATCAAAAAAAACCTAATGGTGTCTATTTGGTGGTCCAGTGCTGGTATTAATCCACTACAGCTTCATGGGACCTGGTCAATCCATTACAGTGGATGTCTACTGCAACCAATTGGATGAAATGATGAGGATGCTTGAGATTAAGCAGCCACAACTGGTCAACAGAGACAGGCCAATCTTCTTGTAAGACAACGCTGGACCACATGTCATACAAATCAGGCTGCTCAGATTACAGAAGTTGGACTTGTAAACTCTCTGTCATCCACTGTATTCACCAGACCTTGCACCAACTGACTACCACTTCTTCCAGGCTTTGGATCACTTCTTGCAAGGAAAAATATCCAATTCTCAACAGGCTGTGGAAAACGCCTTTCATGATTTCATTGCCACTTGGTCTTCAGGCTTCTTCACTGCTGGCATAAACAAGCTACCGTTAAGATGGCAAAACTGTGTCCATAGTTTAGGCTCATACTTTAATTGCTCTGCTTCTTGTCTATGATATAATAAACTATACCTTTGATTCAAAATCGGACATTTCATATTTAATGACCTAAATGGTAAAATATTGCAGACAAATGCAAAAATCCCACAGAATAATATAGTCATATAATGGTATACTAACTAGCAATGAAAATGAATAAAGCAGAGCTACACATGCCTTATGGATGAAATCTCACAAATACAGTGGGGACTTTGCTAACACAGAACACAGTACTCGCTATGAGATGGTAAGAATGCCAAAAGGAATTAGAGTTATATGAAGCTCATTAGAACATGCATCCTTTTACTGCATGAATAGAGATCACAGGGACTTATCAGACATTTAGCTAACTTTCCTATTGGGGCTGTACGATAGGATTCAAGAGTTATACTGTATAATGAAAAAGTCAGGATGCACCTTTAAGTAGATGTTACAATTTCTGTGTTTTTTACTTATAATCTAAGAATATTCCCAATGGAAGTCAATCTGTGAAATACACAATAAAACAGTTGAGAAACATGCATATACACAAGGTTTGCTTAACATATACACTTTTAATAATTTATCTAATGGGAAAGCAAGAAGGTACACTGTGTGTATTCACTCCCACATCCTATATTCACTGTCTTATAACCACTTAGAGCTAAACACTTTACCCAACATTACATTATAGAAAATTTCAAACAGAAAAGTCATTAAAGTTTTATAGTGAACCTCCCCATATTAATCACCCAGATTCTCCAATTAACGTTTTACTATATTTGGTTCATCACATATCCGACCCTCTATCTATACATAAATCCACCTTATTTTTGAAGAATTTCAAAGTAAGTTGCAGAAATCAACACACACGGCAAGCATATCATATTCATATTTTGACTTTTTTTTTTTCCTTTTTGAGACAGAGTCTCACTCTGTTGCCCAGGCTAGAGCGCTGACAGAGTTGCTGTCAGCCTAGCTCACAGCAACCTCAAACTCCTGGGCTCAAGTGATCCTACTGCCTCAGCCTCCTGAGTAGCTGAGACTACAGGTATGCACCACCATGCCTGGCTAATTTTTTCTATATGTATTTTTAGTTGTCCAGCTAATTTCTTTCTATTTTTTTAGTAGAGACAGGGTCTCACTCTTGCTCAGGCTGATCTTAAAACTCCTGAGTTTAAATGATCCGCCCATTTCAGCCTCCCAGAATGCTAGGATTATAGGCGTGAGCCACCGTGCCCGGCCCATATTTTGACTTTTTATTTATGCATTTTTTATATACCTACAATCCTCCTTCAATACACCAGGGCATGCATGTGTAAAATCTTTTATCACAATGGGAGATAATCTGCTTTGATGAACAGTGATGATATTAAAAAAATATTCTTAATTATACTTACAATCAGTTGGTCAGAGTTAAACTGTTTATTTTCAAAACATGGACATTTATGACTTTAAAGAAGCTTTAATTATTAACTTGTAAATAGAATTGTCATTGATATATTCACTATCAATTATTTTAAAAATTAACTAAAGAAGCTGCTCAGCACAAAATGATAATGAAAATCTTATTCATCTGTTTACCATATGACCTTGAATCACTAAGGTTATTAGAGGACAAAACTGAAATCTTAACATAATATTATGTTCCATGCTTAATTTCTCTTGCCAAACATCCAATTACTATCATCATTTTTCTATTCTTTTTCTTATTATTTTTTAAATCTTAAGGCCAGGTTCTCCCTAGGCTAACAGAAAGAATTTACCACATATCACAAAATACTACAAATGCAAAAGGTTCCTAAACTTGAAATACTGAAGAATATTATGATAAGGTTCTCTCAATATAGGTTAAAAAGTACTTATTTCTGTTAGTGACTTCTAATGATAAACCAATTAAAATAAGACATCAGGGGCTGGGTGTGGTGGCTCATGCCTATAATCCTAGCACTCTGGGAGGCCAAGGCGGGAGGATCACTCAAGGTCAGGAGCTTGAGACCAGCCTGAGTAAGATCCTGTATCTACTAAAAATAGAATGAAATTTTGGACAACTAAAAATATATATAGAAAAAATTAGCCGGGCATGGTGGTATATGTCTGTATTCCCAGCTACTCGAGAGGCTGAGGCAGAAGGATTGCTTTAGCCCAAGAGTTTGAGGTTGCTGTGAGCTAGGCTGACGCCACGGCATCTGGCCCAGGGAACAGAGTGAGACTCTGTCTCAAAAAAAAGACATTAGGGCACAACTTAAAAATGTCTACTATCCCAAGACTTGATTATCAATGATTACAAAGAAGTATAAATTTTGAAAAAGTGGAAACTAGATAGGCGATCATCTAATCTAGGAGTCAGTAAACTTTTTCTGTTAAAGGCCACAGAGTAAATATTTTAGTCTTGTGGGATATGGAGCCTTTGTCAGTACTCTACTCTGCAGCATAAAAGGAACCATAAGTAAAAGCTTATTTATAAAAATAAGGGACAGACTGTATTTGGCCCCTGGGCCCTAGGTGAATGATTCTTGATCTAATCCAAACATTTCTACACATGAAAAAAACTGAGGCCCAGAAGGAACATCTTTTCAGAGATCATACCTAGTTAGCAATAGAGCTGGTAAGGAATTTAAATCTCATCAGTGGTAAACAAATTTTAAAAGATGGCATCAAAGAATCTGATTATCGGATTTTGTTGGAGGGCAAACACTTTGAGCTTCTAATTTCAGTAGTTGTGAAAAATCTTGATGCTACAGGGTATGAGGAGTATATATGGAAGAAAAAATAGTATTTGAGACAAGACATTCAGTTAGAATCAGGAGGAGCTCTCCAGCAAGTGATACATATTAGATATATCATGTAAGAGAAAGCTTGAGGCCAGAAAAATATTAATAGCTTTGGTAGTAACTAATGTAAGGTGCTAGGTGGCTGTGACAGTGTATAACAGGCAAAGCAGACAGGAGAAGAGTGTGCTAAAGATGGGGACACAACATAGGGAAAAAGGAAAATTTAACAAGAAGGCTAAGACAGAAGTCCAGGGAGTTGGGAGAAGTCCCACAGACAGTGACACCATGGGGCCAAGGAAGCTGAATATTTAAAGGACAGACAGGTAGATACCTTATGACACAATGAGCCCAGGTTAAAAATAAAGGCCAAAAGGTGTTCACTGCATTTGGCCATAAAGATTTCCTTTCTGATCTTGATGAGATCAGTCATGAAGAGAGCAAGCCAACCACAACAACCTGAAATGGGTTACATTCTCCTTTCAAAAAGTGTATCAGTGGCCAGGCGCGGTGGCTCACGCCTGTAACCCTAACACTCTGGGAGGCCGAGGTGGGCGGATTGTTTGAGCTCAGGAGTTCGAGACCAGCCTGAGCAAGAGCGAGACCCCATCTCTACTAAAAAAAATATAAAGAAATTATCTGAACAACTAATATATAGAAAAAATTAGCCGGGCATGGTGGCGAATGCCTGTAGTCCCAGCTACTCGGGAAGCTGAGACAGTAGGATTGCTTGAGCCCAGTAGTTTGAGGTTGCTGTGAGCTAGGCTAACGCCACGGCACTCACTCTAGCCAGGGCTACAGAGTGAGACTCTGTTTCAAAAAAAAAAAAAAAAAAAAAAGTGTATCAGTGAGAGAAAGAAGAGAACAAAGAGAATAAATATTTATTTAGCATGCAGTATGTAAAAGCACTGTTAGGTATATAAATTTTCATGATTCAATTAAATTTCATAGGTAGGTTTTTCAAGTACAAAATGAGATAATATCCTAAGGCTGACTGAGGTCTCAAAGTTAAAACGTATGTGTAGTTGACTCCCTAAAATGGTCTATCCAATATTAAGGGCAGAAAACAAGGGAGAGTTTTTAAAAAACAACTTCAAAAAAATTACTTTCTGGTGGGAGGTCGGCGGTTGCCGTGGGGGCCGGCTGAGTCCCTCCCTCCTCCAGTCCCCCGCCCCACGCCTTTCCCCACGGAGACGCGGCTCACGGACCCCCGGGCCGAGATGCAGCCGGTGCCCGGCGAGAGGCGGCCGCTCCCAAGATGTCGCAGACGGCCATGTCCGAAACCTATGATTTTTTGTTTAAGTTCTTGGTTATTGGAAATGCAAGAACTGGCAAATCTTGCTTACTTCATTAGTTTATTGAAAAAAAATTCAAAGATGACTCAAATCATACAACAGGAGTAGAATTTGGTTCAAAGATAATAAATGTTGGTGGTAAATATGTAAAGTTACAAATACGGGACACAGCAGGACAAGAATGATTCAGGCCTGGGACAAGAAGTTATTACAGAGGCACAGCCGGGGCTCTCCTTGTCTACGACATCACCAGATGCCAGAATGCTAGTGAGTCAGAACATTGTGATCATCCTCTGTGGAAACAAGAAGGACCTGGATGCAGATGCGAAGTCACGTTCTTAGAAGCCTCCAGATTTGCTCAAGAAAATGAGCTGATGTTTTTGGAGACAAGTGCACTAACAGGGGAGAACGTGGAAGAGGCTTTTGTACAGTGCGCAAGAAAAATACTTAACAAAATTGAATCAGGTGAGCTGGACCCAGAAAGAATGGACTCAGGTATTCAGTATGGAGATGCTGCCTTGAGACAGCTGAGGTCACCACGGCGTGCACAAGCCCCAAATGCTCAGGAGTGTGGTTGTTAGAAGCCGCAGGTGTTCATCAGTGGTATCTGAAACACAGTCGTTGAAGCTTGAAGAATCTGAAATTTTTTACCACCATCTTTTTCTACTTTATACAAAAGTAGATCTTTGTGGGGAAAAAAGAATTTGGAGTGTTCTGCAGGCTAGTGGAAGTGGCACAGCAAATCATATAGTAAATCTAATCCAATGGGCAACACCACTAGATGTATACATGTATGTAAAAATTTTCTGTTCCATATCTTCCCTTTCATCTTTAGTTTAAAACATGGTATGTACTGTATATATGGGGTCTAGCCCAATATGTCTCTATAGCATGGTATCTGATGTATGATATGATAAAATGTTGCACTAAATGCAGTTTAATATTTTATTTTTGTTAATCATGTGAACTAAAATTTGTTAATCATAAGGTGTGCTTTTCTCATCATGTCGGTTATGTTGCACAACTGGTTATATTTATGACCTGATATTCAAAGACTCTGGCATTGATAGCCAGTGCGTCTCTTATTTAATTCAGTTTATCACATTCTACACGGTGTTTACGTGATCCACACTTGGAATTCTAGATCAGTAGTTACTTACTAGCATACAAAATAAAATGGAAGATGGAGAGTTCCATGAACTTTAAAAAAAAAAAAATTCACTTTCTTAAACTATATTGATTATACCATAAAAAAGAAAGTTGAAGACTTTTAAGTTATATAGAGTATATTAAAGTTTTATAAGATTTTGAGGTTGTAAATAACAATAAAAAAAGGTTAAATATACTTTTTGATAACTTAAAAAATATGATTTAAATAAAATCTACCCATATCATGGCAATTCAATTTAAGAAAAAGAATATCTTGAACTGCTAATAACAGAGGTCTGAGGCAACAGAAAAATAATATGAAGAAATATAGTCAACTAACTGGCTAAACACGATAACAAAGTTAAAACTTACTTTAGAATGCTTCATAAATATACTTTATGAAAGTTTTTTTCCAAATGATCTAGCAATTTTGATAAATCACTCATCAGACTTCTGTATCTAGATTCTCATTATAGATCCCTCACTTGCTTGTGCTTACGTATTTTAGTAATACAAAACACAAAATCACCAACAAACATACAAGTTTAATATGATTATCAGTGATTTTTTTCCATATGTGTAGAATTTCAATGGGAATGTTAAATGGTGGGCAAGTACTATAAATGTGCATATTAAAAGTAATTGTAATTGCAAGTATTTTTAACTACAAGGCCTAAGTTGCAGAAATTATTATTGTTAATGAATTGCTTTGAGTATAAATATTGTACATTTACCTAACAGGGAGGCATAACTACTTACAGGTGCTCAAATGTAGACTAAAAGACTTAAGTAGCGTAATTTTGTATAACTTTCCATTGGTAGCTCAGTAAATCTGTAAAGCCATGCAAGGATTTGATTAAATAAGAAAAAAAAAAGCTATAATGGACTTCTGCTTCTAGCCATTATGGAGTAACTGACACTGGAATTGCCCTCCAAAGTGTGAAAAACTGTAAAATTGACTGACAAACAAAATCCAACAGTTTGGAAGAAATAGGAAATTATAAGAAGAGGGAAAAAAGAGTCAGTCAACACATAGTTCTGGAAATAACAGAGATGACAGAATTAGCAATTTAAGGACTTTTAAAAAGCTATTATATAATAACAGAGAAATAGAAAATATATAAAAAAGAACTACATAGAAATTATTATATAGTTGAAAAATATAGTATGTGAAACGAAAATTTCACTGGAAGGGATTAACAGCAGATTGGACATAGAAAAGAGAAATAATCGGTGAATTAAAAAATAGCAATAAAAATTATAAAAGCTGAAGCATGGAGGCAAAAAAAAAAAAAAGGTCAGAAAAATACATACACATGTGACTGGAGTCTGAGAAAGGGGTGGCAGGTAGGGGATGGGGAGTGGGGCAGATGCAGAAAAACTATTTGAAGAAATACTAGCCAAAATTTCCCTGAATTTGATGAAAATCACACATGATCACATAAATTCAAGAAGCTCAACGAACCCTAATCAGCACAAATACAAAGAACATCATACCAAGTCATAATAAACTGATGAAAGGAAAATCTTCAAGAATGCTAGAAACAAAAAAACAAGAGAGAGAGCGAGACAGAGAGAGAAAGACTCATTATATGCAGGGTGTTAACAATAACAGCTGATTTCTCATCAGAAATAATGCAAACTAGAAGAAAACAGAGGCCTCTCTAGGGAATGGGGGGGGGGAGGGAGGGAAAGTCCTGGAAACTAAGACATTTTTAGGTAAACAAAAGTTAAGAAAGTTTACCACCAAGAGATCTTCACCAAAATAAAGTACTTCAGGATGAAAAGGAAGGCTTTCAAATGAGTATTCCCATCTACACAAAGGAATAAAGAGCACCAAAAATGGTAAATGTGTGGCTAAATGTATGACATTTCCCTCTCTTTCAGAAATTTCTTTAGAACAAATTACCTGTTTAAAGCAAAAGAATAACAAATAATGTAAAGATTATAACATGTACAAGTAAAATGAATGACAACTATAGCACAAAGGATAGGAAGGGGAATGGAAACCATATCATAAGGTTCTTACTTTATATGTGAAGTGATATATTACTACTTAAAGTAGTGATATATTACTACTTATATGTGAAGTGATATATTACTAATTAAAGATAAACTGTGATAAAGACGCATATTTTCAATCCTAGAACAATCTCCAAAAAAATGCAACAAGGAGGTGTAGCTTAAAAAGCCAATTGGGAAAATAAAAGTTACTCATTTAATCCATAAGTCAGGAGCAGAAGAGGGAAAAAATGGAGCAAGGGGAAAATGGGATGAAAAGAAAGTAATACTTAAACCCAACAACACTGACAATTAATGTGACTGTTAAATGGTCTAAACACCTTAATTAAAAAGAAATTATCAGACTCGATTAAAAATAAATGACCTAACTATATGCTGTTCATAAGAAAGGCATTTTAAATAAAAGACACATTGGTTAAAAGTAAAAGGATGCAAAAAGTTGTATCATGCAAACGGTAATCTTAAAAAAGATAGATGGCTCTGCATACCTGGGGTGGGGACTTTTGCATTTTCTATATTTTCTCTCTCACCTCCCAACTCTCCTTTCTAAAATAAAGCATTAAAAATGGTTAAAAAAAAAAAAGGATAGTGTCCATATTAATATTACAAAATGTAGACTTTAGGACAAGGAAATTTAACACAAATAAAAAGGGATATTTCCTGATGATAAAAGTAATTTTAAGGCCGGGTGCGGTGTCTCATGCCTGTAATCCTAGCACTCTGGGAGGCCGAGGGGGCGGATTGTTTGAGCTCAAGAGTTTGAGACCAGCCTGAGCAAGAGCGAGGCTCCGTCTCTACTAAAAAGAAAATAGAAAGAAATTATCTGGACAACTAAAAATATGTAGAAAAAAATTAGCCGGGCATGGTAGTGAATGCCTGTAGTCCCAGCTACTCGGGAGGCTGAGGCAGTAGGATCGCTTGAGCCCAGGACTTTGAGGTTGCTGTGAACTAGGCTAATGCCAGGGCACTCACTCTAGCCAGGGCAACAAAGTGAGACTCTGTCTCAAAAAAAAAAAAAAAAAAAAAAAAAACCAAATTTAAGACACAATTAAAAATTATTTAGAATAACATGTGTTTATGATAAAGCAGAGCATGGGAATTAAAATATTTGTTGGGTGGAAATTTAAAATTATTGAGAATATCATGTGTTGATGAGAATGCAGAGCATGGGAATTCTCATATGTGGTTGGTGGAAATGTAAAATGGCAAAACTGCTTTGGAAAATGGTAGTTTCTTATAAAGTTAAACATACACTTACTACATGATCAGCAATTCCAGTCCTAGTTTTTTATTCAAGAGAAATAAAAACATATATCTGTAAAAACATTTGCAAACAAGCATTCATGGTAGCGGTACTCACAACAGCCAAAAACCAAAACCAAGTCAAATATTTAGCCACAAGTGAATGGATAAACAAATTGTGGTATACTTATATAATACTACTCAGCATAAAAAGGAATAAACTGGTGATACAAGCAACAACATGGATGAATCTCAAAAACCAGACGTTGAGCAAAAAAAGCCAGATACAAAAGAGACATACGATATGATTTCATTTATATGAAATTCTAGAATAGGAAAAACCAATCTGTAGTAACAGAAAATATGTCAATGGTAACCTGAGACAGAAGATGGGTAGACTGACTGCAAAGGGGAATAAACAGGGTGATTAAATGTCCTGGTTTGCCTGGGACCTAGGGAAATTGGGATGTTTGGTCACCCTTGGCTATAAAAAGGAACATTTCAGGGTGATAGAAATGTTCTAAAGCATGACCAGGGTGGTGGTTATATGAGTATATATGTTTTTGGAAATTTTATTAAACTGTACACTTAAAATGGCTACATTTTATTGTATGTAAATTACATCTCTATTAACTTGATGTAAAGAGTAAAAAAAAAAAAGATCACTAGGTAATTTGTGTTGCTTGCTATTTTAAGGATAGCATTAAAAGTATCAGAGTCTGTCAAACCCTAAAATCAGAACTATTTTATATATAATATGCATATTCTTTAAGAAAGCAAAGGTAAGCCATAATCAAGAGGATGTTGGGCAGGGGGGAGGAGGGAGGAGGGGATGGGTATATGCATACACAAAGAGTACAATGCGCACCACGCAATAGGATGGACATATTTGAAACTTGGACTGAGGGGGGCAGGGGGGGCAAGGGCAACACGCATAACCTAAACATCTGTACCCCCATATTATGCTGAAAAAAAAAAAAAGAATCTTATACCAACACATGTTTTGTATCCACCTGTATAGTATACACAATAAAAATGCAATTATACTTTGAAAAAAAAAAAGAGGCATTTTAAAAAACATTTTCAGCCTCTGAAGTCATTCACTTTACAAAATATTTAGTCCCTATCCTGAAGGAACTCTAGGGCAGAGTGACTTATACATAAATCGGCAACAAAATCAGCCAAGGATCAGGAAAGCAAAATAAGGATAATGTGTGAGGTGAAAGTGCTACACTGCATGGGGGTGAGGAAGGGATTCTGGAAGGAGAATCAAGAGCTGGTTTTACTTAAGGAATGTAGGAGGCAAAGGAGTAAGCGTATTTTATGCACATTAGGTTTAAAAGTGGAAAAAAGCATGCTAATAGAGAGTAAGGATTGCATAACAGAAGGATGAGACCATCGAAGGCTGAAAGGTAAACAGGTCACAAGATTAGGAAGAGCAAAGATTCTGAATGCATGACCATCTATAATCAATACCACAAACACAAGACATTTTAACAAATTAACTATACTATTTCAACTTCTGGGTATATCTTTAGATTTTACATTAAGTTTTATTGGGTTCAGAGTACACTTCTACCTGATTTACGCCAGATGAATTATGTCTTTGGAAGTTTCAAAACTGGACAATGAACTTTTTCATTTTATAGATTAAACCAAAGACGCTGACAAATCCTCATCAATTCAGACACAAAACAAGTATTAGGGTTTCCTTGAATTTTGAGAGATGGGCAAAAATTTTTTTTCAAAACTTTTAGACCAAAGACATACATTTTTAGAAATTAATACTTATTTTTGTTTTTCCTAAAAACTGAGTCCCTCCATGATGTAAAAAAAATTAAGTTGCACATAAATGTCTTATGTACTTTTCTCTTAAGTATGATCTCTCATACAATAGAAGAGTGGGGAAATTTTAAACATTATCATGCCAATGGGAAAAGAATATATTCTCAGTTACCTATTATTAGAGTTCATAACTTTATCATTTGCTGCAAAAAGCACCTTTTCTTTGGTCTACCATTCTAGAACATCATGAGGGTGGGTGGTGGAAAGATCCATAAAATCAGAGATCAGCCTGTCACATCCCTTTGCAAATGTGGTCCATCCCTTTTTGATTAAATGAACTATTTCATCTGTATTTCGTCCCATCCACATTTCTTCTTCTAACATTTTTTTATTAACCTACAAATTTATCCAGATACTGTGAAATATCACACGAGGAATTATGAGCTGATAATTATCATATTCAAAGAATAAAACAAAGCCAAAGAAGCATCTGACAAAAGCTCTGAAATACAAGTGTATTTCCTCCATAGCCTTGCTTTTTTTCCCCATAGCTTAACACCAGAGGTCGCTAAACTTCAACAATAAAGCTGCATGTGCAGCCTTTAAAGCAAGTAAGAAGTAAAAGAAATCCTACTAGAAATACGTTACTTTTCTGCTTAAAATCCTGCACCGGCTTCCAACTGCCTACAAACTAATGTGCTCTGGCCACTATCCACAACTCTAGCCTTCTCTTTCCTTGGAAACTCATATTCTACCAACTCCATCATTCAAAACCTTATGTTCCAACAATAAAGAAACACATAATAGACCTGGTTTTACTAAGTATTTACCCTTTCTTCTCCCCTTTCTAAATGGTGAATAAATACCTTTCCATGTTTCAAGATTCAGCTCAGGCCAGGCACGGTTGCTCATGCCTATAATGTCAGTACTTTGGAGGGCCAAGGCAGGAAGATTGCTTGAGGACAGGAGTTTGAGACCAGCTGAGCGAAATGGTGAGACCCTTGTATCTACAATTTTTAAAAAAAAAAAAATTAGCAGGGCACCTGTAGTCCCAGCTACTCAGGAGGCTGAGGCAGGAGGATTACTGACCCCAAGAGTTTGAAGCTGCAGTGAGCTATGATCACACCACTGCACTTCAGTCTAGGTGACAGAGTGAGACTCTGTCTCAAAAATAAATAGCCCAATGTCACTTCAGTTTGATGCACATGGCACAAAACGGTTTGATTTAATTTCGGATGAGATTGTTCTTGAAGTGAGATATTAGTAAGACAAAGTCTAGCCTTAGATTGTAAGCAAAAGAAATCACGGTCAAGATCTGGAAGCAAGAAGAAAATGCTGATATTACCTCATGGTGCTGAAGAGGTTTACAGTCTCCGATGCAGATTTTGTGGCCTCGTCTTTTGAGGACCATTGTCTATTCAGGAAGACTGGAATAAGCACTTATAACAAGACATTGTAAATGCTGGCATGGTGGAAGTCATATCACTACTTAAAAAGCCTGCCTGTACTACAGAAACTTCATTTTCTCTATTAATGGCAGAAGTAGCTTCATAGAACCAGGGAATCTTAATAGCAGATTTGAATTGGATGTAAATTTGAAATTCTTTTTTTAAAAGTCACATTAAATTAACCATTTATAAATATTAAAGTGGAAAAGTGAATTACAGTGACATCAGAGCAAACAGAATACTTAATAAGTAGTGTATTATATTTCACATAGGGTAGAAGATACGTTTTTAAGGTTTACTAAAGCTTTGTTGGTTAACTGTGTTCATTCAATAAAAAAATCAGTACATGTAAGCAGTCATTTATAAACTGTTGTACATGGATACTTAGAGATAGACTTAGAGACAGAATTAGAATTCTCTTAGAATATTTAGAGACAGATTTATTGGAAAATTGTTTTTGGCAGTATTACCACAATCGAGGCTCTGTTTATTTCACATAAGACTTGCAAAGAAAAATAAGATATTATATTTTGTTTATATATATTTAGTGTTTTTTTTTTGTTTGTTTTTTTTTTTTTTTTTTTTTGAGACAGAGTCTCACTCGCTTGCCTGGGGCGAGTGCCGTGGCGTCAGCCTAGCTCACAGCAACCTCAAACTCCTGGGCTCAAGCAATCCTACTGTCTCAGCCTCCCAAGTAGCTGGGACT
>CAUYSK010029163.1:0-61600 GCA_963575035.1 Avahi laniger | reverse complement strand
GGCCACATGGCTGGTTCAGGCGCCAGCAGTGGCAGTGGTGAGTCCTCAGGCCCCTGGGTGATGTACGTGGCATCTGTGATGGCAGTGGCAGTGGCAGGCCAGCCCTGGAGACCCCACGCAGCATATGCAGGCACCAGCTGTAGCAGTGGCAGGCTAGGAGGACAAGTGTTTAGACCGCAGGTGGCATGTGTGGGTGGATGCTGGTGGCAGTGGAAGCTCAGGCTGGGTGAGCCCATCCTCCGGCCTTGGGCATCAGCAGTGGTGAATGAATCAGGCCAACCACCAGGTCTCCGGATGACATGCACCAGCAGTGCCAGGTGGGTTGGGTCTGTCCTCAGTCCCCCAACCCTTGTTGCACGAGGGCTCTGATGGCAGTGGGCAGGGCAGGTCCATCTCCAGGCCCCAAAATTACATGCAAGGGCACTGGCAGTGGTAGCACCTCGTGGGGCAGGACTGTCCTTAGTCCCCTGGTGGTGCACACACTAGTCGGTTGCAGCAGACAGGATGGGTCAATCCCCAGGTCCCCAAATGACATGCAAGGACATGCAAGGACACTGGAAATGGTAATACTGAATATTTTCTAAAATTTCCCCTATAGTCTCTGCCCAACAAATCCATTCTCAAGTTCTCCAAAATCTAATCCACTCATTTTAACCAATTTCTCACTATTCTCTAAAATAAAGCCCCTTTCCAATTCTGTCACTTTATCCCATAACCAGGAAATACCGAAATCTAAGTTGTTCTGCCTTTTTATCTTGGAAATCTGTATGTGGCCCTTTGCCTAAGTAAATACAACCTTTATAATCTTATTTGAATTTTACTTTATCCCCAGTTTTATTGATATAATGTTAAGCTACACTAATCTCTTTATATCCAATATGAGATCACACTTCTTATGTTTACCAAGCTTTTGGGTCCTTAATTATATACCACTTTAGGTTTTTTGCATGAGTAATTTCAGTCTTATCTAATCTATCAACTTATAACAGATGGACTTGCGTTCCATTAATTTTATTTTCACTATTACAAAAGATGATTCATTTAGTGTCTAGTCAATAAATAATAAACTTGTTGAATGGTTTTTATGATACAAGGAAAATTATCCTATCCATATTTAACATATATTGTTTATTCTCTTTTATCATGGTATTTCTTCTCAAAAAACTTTCATATCAAACAGGATATAAGATCATTTTAAAGATAAACTTTTATAATGCAAAGCAATTTGATGAACATATATACCATATTCAAAATGCTAAAAGTGTTATTTTCTTTAATTCGATTGTTTTTTTTTATGCTTACTTATTTGTATTGACATTACTTTCTAAGTCGCATAGGCTTTTGAACTCATTCTTATTTCTTCCATATTCTGTAGGCCTTACCTGCATCAAGTCAATTTCCAAGATCTGTAGTTTCTACATTCACAATACTTTTACTTGCTTTTCCCTACGTAAATCACAAGACAATGCTCATCATTCTGAACTTCAATGCGATCTTCTTCCTCTAGCTTGTATTTAAAGTCTGTAGTCACTCTTTTCCACTAAGAGATATTCTATTACGTAAGTATAAATACATGCCACTGTCTTTCCATTTCCTAGCCTAATCTGTATGTTCAGCTATTTTCTAACCATTATTTAGACTGTTTTTGAAAATCTATACCTATTTTGAAGCTATTCCTGGCCATCCAACTAAATAAGATAATCCAATATTTAATTTCACATTTATGGTAAATCATAATAATGGCACTCAGCATTCTTATGTGCCTCTACTATTCCCCTGTGTATTTTATTGCTTGAATATGCCACTGAAGTTTTGTGGCAAACAATCACAAAACTTCAGTGACATAAAATAATGAATACCGGTCTGGCCAAGGATCGGCTCACCTCTTGTTCATGTATCTGCAGGTAGATGTGGGTCATTAAGGTAACCGTTGATTTAGGTGATTTTATTTAAATATCTAGGGATTGGCTGAAGTTTTCTTGATGATGAATGGCCTCAAATTGAAAAAAAATTAAAAATAACTTAAATGACATACTTCTCTTCCACATATTTCATTATTCAGCATTCTAGTCTATAACCACATTGCAAGTGTTGAGGAATCAAGATCATTGATGTAATTAATCTAACACATCACAGAACCTGAAAGTCTAAAAGCTTTATTTCTAAGCCTGTTAGAAATCTGGTTCTGAATTCTGGGTACAATTTCAGTTCTATGAATAAAATAATCTTTCTGATTTACATGCAGACAAGTAAGCTCCAACTGAAGTGGTCTATTGTCTCATCACCAATAAGATTTAAGAAGTTCTTATAAATTTAGTAAAAAACTGATTGTTCTTTATCTATGGTAACATGTGGCCCTATGGAGTCCAATCAAATAATGACAACTTGCCACAGCAAACTCACTTTCCAGTGTCAGTCCCTTAGACCTGGATGTTAATCAGTCTGCAGTAGAGTTACACCAAGAAACATGTCTCCAACTTCCAACCAGCGAACAACATCAGTGCCACCAGAGTAACCACACATCTACATATGATGGCAATTCACACCTGCAAAACTCAAGCATCTTCTTATATCCAAAAGTCCTATATAAGATCTGCCATCTTTTCTACGCAGAAAGACTGTGTCTGAACAGCAGAGTTCACCCTTACTGGATGAGCAATGTCTTTAGATAAGCTTTGCCTTTTTTTTTTTTTTGAGACAAAGTCTCACTGTGTTGCCCAGGCTAGAGTGCCATGGTGTCATCCTAGCTCACAGCAACCTCAGTCTCCTGGGCTCAAGCGATCCTCCTGCCTCAGCCTCCCAAGTAGCTGGAACTACAGGCATGCGCCACAATGCCCGGCTAATTTTTTCTATATATTTTTAGTTGTCCAATTAATTTCTTTCTATTTTTTTTAGTAGAAATGGGGTCTCGCTCTTGCTCAGGTTGGTTTCGAACTCCTGAGCTCAAACAATCCGCCCGCCTTGACCTCCCAGAGAGCTAGGATTACAGGCTTGAGCCACCGCACCCAGCCAGCTTTGTCTTTTTATTTTAGAGAATGAGTGATGATCTCATCACCATGGGCCAGAAGTAGCTTTCTAGTATCTTTACATACCTAACTGTGGCACCCTCAATCTCTTGACTCTAAATAGCAACTAGCTAAAACCATAGTGTTGGCTTCTTCTTCATTTTCTTTGCATTTTTTCTAACAATTTTGTATGCATATATAGGCTCTCAATTAAATCATCTTCAGCCAGAAACATTTAAAACCTTTTCTTGTTCTTTTTTTCTGCATTAAATTTTTAACGGCACACCATGGAAGTCTCTTTGATTATCTGGTACATTTCATAGAACATTTGTCTTTTATTATATTTAGTTATCTATTTTTATCCTACATAATAAAATATTTTATGTTGTTTATATTTCACATTCTCTGGATCTGAGGACAGTTTCTTGTCTGCATTGGCTGCTTCTTGAATATTTGTTAAATTTAGATAATATCTATATTTTATATTTATTTACTTATGTGATTTAACAATAGTAAATTAAGTAGTTTAGTATTATATTCATTGAAATAAGCTTAATTTATTTAATCCAAAATTACTCCATGCATGGTTTATCTTTCCATTCAAATAAAAAGATTACTCTTTAAAAATTTATTTTTATGTCCCATTTCCTCGCCAGCAACCAAATTCTCTGCAGGAGCTTAGCACCCTGTATCTACTGAAAATTAAGTGAATACATCATTTGGCTTCAGTTATACTTTATCTTATCTACCACTAAGAACCTTATCTAAAATGCCAACATGAACTTTAAAATGCTTTACCCTGAGCCAGAAATTCAGTATATCCTAAGGAAATACCCTGATTTCAGTTGGTGAAAATTCTAAAAGGCAATCTTCTGTGGATACCGTCTGTCTAATACTTTTATTAGAAAATTAGGTAATGTTGATTGTCCTCAGTAGTGTTTGATTGTCATTTCCCTGCTTTTAAAAATTCTCATTCATATAGATTTGGTGGGTCAAATGTTATCTTTAAAAAAAATGACTAAATGACTACTATTTAACTTTGCTGCTTTTCCTTTTCTTTTTTCTAATCTATTTTTTCAATAAATTTGCCTACCTAGTCTTCTCTTAAATTCTAATGCCATTTTGCTGAATGCCTCAACTTTAAGGCCTCACAAAAGTTAAATCCTACTAAGACATCCATGAACAGAATTAAGGAGTAAGAAAGTTACAGCTCTTCTCATGCAATTACAAAAATAAATGGATGAAATTCTCAATATAATTCTAGTCCACTTTGTCCATTTTATGCACATAAGCCTTTGTCCACAGATCGTAAGGTATAGCAATCATAGAAAATAAAATATTAACCTGCACAATTCAATTCTAATTCCCATGCAGTATGAAAAAACACTTCAAAATGATATTTGTCTTAATATAAGTGAATTTCTTACATGTCTTTTTGCTGAATTGTGGTTTGTTTTATTTGATATTCTACTTAGTTGGATTACATATATATTTTGTGGAGCTATATGAGAACAACTTCAGCTAGCCATGACTTACAAAACAAAGGCATATATTTTGTGTCTCTTAAGGAAGTCACAAACAAGAACTTATTATTTATTCTTAAAATCTCTTTCTCAATTAACTATGACCATAAACAAGAATTTACTATAAATCTTTGAAAAAATGTTTAATTATCAATAAGTTATATCTCATTAAATTGTGGCTATATGTGCAAATTAATAAATGTAAATTTTCATAAATAAATGAAATATAGAATAGTAGCAGGTTTTTCACTGTGAATTTCAGCATTATATTCAAAAAAATGTGACACCTGAAAATATTTTCTTACTTTAATTAATTTATGATTTTGAAAGAATAGCGATATTGATATTTGGGTATTTGTTGGGCATAAAATGCAAACAATTGGCCTCTTTCAGAATTGTTTTATACTACAATGGATCTTGGAAAAGCAATTGAAAAAGAAAACTCTCTCTGGCCAAGTCATTCTGAACAAGTGATCCGTGGCAAAGAAGGAGGCAAAGTCCATCACTTTTGAAAACCCAGAGAAAATATTGCCCCTTTTGTCCTGGAAGTAGCAGGAATAGCAGTGGTGAATAGGGAAACCTAAAGAAGACAGAAATATTAATTCAGTTAGCAAGAATTTAAAAGACCAATAAGCAATAACAGCAAAAAATGTAGCTTCTCTTGAGAAACAATATGCTGTCAAGTTCCTCTTAGACATAGCTTGGCTTAATTTTCTCTGGTGCGGAAGCTAATTTGTGCTATAGGGAACTGACAAATCCACTAAATATGAAAATGTGTGACTTTCAGAATGACAAATGAGAAACTCATTTAAGCCATTCTCTACTCATATAAAGAAAGATATAAATGAATTTCAATAAGTGGCAATTATAAAAAAATGCATTTTCATAGGATAAGATAAAGGTGAACTCCTAAGTAATAGATACATATCACTTCTACAGAATTCTATATTGCAGAGTATGCAATTACCAAAATCCATCACTGAAGTTGTTTGATATTTGGCTAGACTGAACCCAGGATAATGTCTTGTATATCTATTGTTTATATTCTGTGGAGTTCAGTGTTGCGTTATATCTTAAGATTAGTTGATCAGTCTTAATATTAATCGAAGTGTGTTTTATAAAAATAAGTGAAAAGATTGAAGCCTACTGAGAGAACAAAGAATGGACAATGAAAGCCCCAGACAAATAATCTGCTATTAACAAAACCATTTAGCCATACCATCTTTGGGTAGCAGTTTCATTAAAAGAAGATAGATTAGAACTAGAACACATGTATCATTATTATATGTTTTGAATCAAAATTTGAATCCATTATTGCATGATATTTTTATTAAAAAGCACATTTTTTAGCCAGATAATTCATTATGCGTGTCCTAGTCATTATATTATTGAATCCTTACATCAGTTCTATGAAGTTGTCACTAGAATTATTCGTGTTTTTATTCACTGAAGAAAGTGATGCACAGATAGGTTATTTCATTTGTCTAAGGTAATGTTTTTATTAAATAAAGGAGCCAGAATTTGCACCTAGGTAGTTTCTAGAATCTTTGCTCTTCTTGAATATTCTACTATTGCTCAAAATAGTCACTGATCCTCCACCATTTTGAGTTCAGTATTGGTCCTGCAATGTGACTCGGTGAATGGATCTGGGCAAAGATGGCAGTGCTGCTTCCAACCAGAAGCTTCAAGAGCCAGCCCACCCACAGACAGCTGTGCCCCGCTTCCCTTTCCAAAAGTCACTGGAATTCCAGATAAAGGCCATTCCTTTGGTTAGCCTGGGTCCCCACATGAGTAAAGCGGAATTAGTACCAATCTGAGATGAACTCATAGGATAAAAACATTCCTTATTATGAGCCACTAGGATTTTTTATTGTTAGTTACTGCAGTATGATCAAGCTTATCCCAACCAATACAGCTTATAACCACTATATTATTTGGCTTTCCAATACATAGTCTGCATATACCTAATGCTAAATCACATTCTAAAGTTTATTAGTGATACTGGTAGCGGATAAGAAGAATGTTTGATTATTTTTTATTTGAAAAAATACTATAGATTATTACCTGATGTCAACTTGGGTAAACATCAACACTCTTCTGCTTGATCTACTGATCAAAATTAGAGGAAGTCAAATAAAATGAGCTAGTATAGAAAAGAGAATTTTGTGTTATGTGGTAAACAAAAAATGTTTCAGCAACCCAAAGCAATCAGTTCAGCCTTTGCAGGTGTTCTCAGGAATAACCAGCTCATCCTTGCTTCTTATTGTATATCAACTTGGTTTTCCTTCAACTGGACATGTATTACTTGTATACATTATGATCCCCATGCTGGGGAGAGACTGAATTGCTTTGTCGGTTTTAGTTTAAAATCTCCTCACAAGTGCTCTGGCTTGGTTATATAACTCTGGACCCCTCAATTATGCTGTTGAGGATGGAGTACTCTAGACAATCTATTAATATTTTAATGAAAGTCTCTCTCCCCTACAACACACACAGAATAACCTCTGTGCCCAGACAGGTGGGTCCATTGTCAGGTAAACAGTGGTGAAGTTCCAGTTCCAAGATGAGAAAATCCTAAAGAAAGTAACCTGCCGCTTTGTAAATCTATTAAAAAAAGTAATTTTGCAATGATGTTTAGTAATTTAGGAGTTTTCTCATTATGATAAATAATGATCATTTATATAAATATCTTCTCATTAATTGGGACTCTATGATTTCATTTTGTGAATGGGCAATTTTGACAGTTATGACTAATATTCCATTAAATATTAATTCTGTACTATTTTCTTACTAAAAGAACCCCTGAATTTTCAGGTGGTCATTTTTATAGTTAAGAATATCTTTCCAAATCTTACTTGCAACAAAGATGATTTTTTTGAAACAATTCAGACCAAAATTATGATAGTGTAAATTACTAGGAGGAACTTCAAGAAAACATCTTGAAAAATATATATTTGGAATAGACTCTAGGTTTTTGGAAATTTCATTTCATTCTTCCCTGGAACGCAGGTGCAAAACCTGGAGAAGCTGGGGGACTTTGAGAATGAAGATTATGCAATAAAAGTATAGTGGGAACCTATGCTAATAATGACAACTTTAACCTCAGCACGCAATCCTGCTCTGCCTACTCATCTACTCACAGACTTCTAGTTGCATGAGTCTCATAAATTCCAAGTTGTTTAAGTCACTCTTTTACTTACAAACAAACGTAAATCCAGCTGAAACAGTGGCATGCATGGAGAGTCCTTATAAATGAAAATTGTTGTTGTGGAACTTGCCTTTACAGCTCAAACAAGGCTTATTTAAAAGACAATTTGTTTGCTTCATGTAAATAAGAATGCCACATTAAACTGCAAATGTGTTCACACTTTCCCAAGAAAGTCAATCTAAAATCAAGTCCACCAATTACCTCTAGAGAGGATTATCTATGTCTATTTTCCTCTCAGTTCATATTCTCCAGATGACATTTATTTCTTCTTTAGGGTCATCATAATCTTCTTGTAGACATCTACAGTTTTTAAGTGTTATGTTTAACAAACTCCTATACACACAAAACAAAAAGAGGAATTACAAGATATTAATGACATAAATTTCCATTTAAGGAAAGAATTAAAAAGAAAAGAACAAGAGAGTGGGCCCAACTACATAGCATATGCTACATTATACTAGAGTGAAATACCAAATTTTCCATCTGTGATGTAAAGTAAATACCTTCTTCAGAAATCTGTCTTCTCTTTATAATTCTCTTTCAGTGAATTTGTTTTTGTCTTTTCCCTCCATGTTTATATCTAAAAGGGGCATAAAAGAGGACTTCACTTTGCAGAGGTGTGTAGTATTAACAGCGACCCTTTTTGTTTTCTCATAGTCACTGGAACTGGTTTACATACAGAGATGGAGAAATCACAGATTCCTGTGGCCAGTCGTCTGGGTCAATAATTTCTAAAAATTTGTTAGCTACTGTTAAATTTTATTTCAAATAAATAAGAACTAGTAACTGCAATGACAAAAGTTATCCATTCATATTTTGAATATGGACTTTAAAAAAAATTTCTCTGTTATTAAAAGACACGCCCATTTCACAATAGGCAGAGAGTAAATCCATTTTGTTTACTAATCCATTCTGAGAACAAAATCTATTAAATTTTAAACTGAGGGTTAGATTATAGCAGAATGAGCACAGTATACAACTAAATTAAGAGAACAGGGGAATCCTCACTGTCCTCTGCCCTACTTTAAGGAAGTCCATTACAGATTTTTTTACCATTTACAGTGACCCATTCTAGAGAGATCCACTTTCTGCATTGTTAAGGACTCTGAGCCTCATACATGGTATAAAAACAATTGAAGGTAGCTTTGTAGATAATGGAACATGGGTCTTTGTAACAGAATGCCATGATGATTTCTACTTAGGTGCGGCTAGATCCAGGGTTCAAGTAATTGTATTAGAGCTCTATTTTACATTTGTTCTTATCATTTCTTACCTTGAATTTAATTATAGATTCTCTCAAGTTGGAGGGAAAGGTGGCTTCTGTCAGCTTTACATTCCTATAAATATGGAATTTCTAACCTAAAACAGAAATTATCTTTCACAATATCTATACATTAATTCCAAGAAATACTTGGGTTATCTTTCCTTGTATTGCATGCTTACCCCTACAGAGAGGGTTGTGAGCAACACAATTTATGGCCTGTCCAAACTGCAGAGGTTGTTGTCTCTTTCTAGGTAACCCTCAGAAAGGATAAGAAACACATAGTTTTTTTAAGTAACAAGAAATATATCAAGTTATCACTGTATCAAGGAAGAAAACCCAGGGCTCCAGGATACAAATTGGGGGCTGAATGTTAGCAGCAGTGGAAATAGCCCTAAAAAAGCTGAGCATGGTCAAAAAGTTAAAATCAAAGTTCTTATCTCTTTGTAGAAAGAATGATCACCCAAATCCGTTTGTTTTAGGAGCTCCTTGTTCATCACTGTGAATACGTTATTCTGTCCTCTGGCCTCTACTTTTTCCAATTTGAAGTCAGCTCTTAATAATATCATTGTTCCTGTCTATGTGATATGTTGTTTTTCTCTTGCTATTTTTCTTACTGTTTCTTTGGTTTGGGATTTCACTAGTTTTACCTTGATGTGAGTATATATGTATATTATCATATTTTCCTACAGAGGCTGTAGAAAATTTCCACAAATGTAAAAGCTTAAACACAACGCAAATTTATTTACTTATTGTTCTTGTGGTCGTGAGTCTGAAGTGAGCCCTTTGGGCTCAAATCAGGGTTTTGCTAGAGCTGTGTTCCGCCTGCAGGCTCCTGGGGAGAATCTGTCTCATTGCTTTCTCCAGGTTGGAGAATCCACCTGCATTTCTTGGCTTGTGCTTCTTTTCTCCATCTTCAAAGTGAATCAACCCAAGCTACTCTTCCACTGTCAGCTCTCCTTTGTCTTATTTTGACTCTTCTACCACTCTCTTTTAAGGACCCTTGTGATTACATTGAGCCCATGTAAATAATTGAGGATAATTTCCACATATCGAGATCCTTAAATTAAGGACATCTTCAAGGTCCCTTTTGCCATGTTAGGCAACCTATTCACAGGCTTTCAAGATTAGAGAATAAAAATTTTGGTGGGCTATTATTCAGCTTGTCACAATGTGGCACTCTGAGTTCATTATACTTTGAATTCATCGAGCTGCAAAGATCTATTAATGAAAGCAAAGCTGGGAAGTTTTCAGCCATTCTTGTTTTGAACATTATTTCTACCTTTTTGTCTTCTCCTTTCTGCAACTATAATTTTTCAAATATTGGAACATTATGTAGGTTTTAACAGATCTGTAAAATTTTGTCCATTTTTTAAAAAATCTTTATTTCTTAGTTCTCCTGATTGGATAACTAATCTATTATCAAGTTCTGCTTTCTTCTGCAATATCAAATTTGCTGTTGATTCTATTTACTGAATTTTTCATTTCTGTATTGTACTTTTTAGAACTAGGATTTCCATTTGATCACTTTATATAGTTTCCAAATTTCTGTTCACTTTTTCAATTTGTTGACTCAATAATAGAATAATCTCCTCTCATTTTTGGCACATTTTTAATCATTCCTTTGAAACCTTTCTCTGCCAAATAAATTGTCAGGCTGCACCTTTCAGTTTCCGCTCACAGATTTTCTTCCTGCGAGTGGGTTTCACATTACTGTTTTTGTGCATGTGTACTATTTGGGGTTGAAAACTAGGCATTATAAAGAAGTTACTGGGTAACTCTGCATTGTAATTTGCTCTTCTTTGGATGTTTAGATTGATTTAAGTGGGAAATAATTTTGTGTTCACTGGAATGTGCAGCCACTGATGTCTCTTCTCAGATTTCTTTCCCTGATTGCCAGGGGTCTCTTCTGTTCCTGCATAATTTAATAGTCACCCAATAGTGACACTTCAGTATTGGGTGGGTCTTAAAAGCTTCCTGTTTATATGACCCAATCTCTGTGTTGCTTGACAAATGCATTCAACATTGCACTGAGTTTGCAAGACTCCAGGTTTTCGGTTTTCACCAGCATCATCTGAGGTCCCTCGCCTACCTTCCTATTTTAGCAGCGAATGTGTGAAGAATCACTGCTATTACTGCTGTTGTTCTTGTTTTTAATTTCAGTCTCACTTCCAAAATATTTCCATTAATAGTCTCTTTTCTTTGCCACCTATTCTGAGCCTAGACACCTACTTCTAGGTGTATGGGAATGATCTGAGATAGGAAGCCCACAGTGTTCCTTTAAGCAGTAGCATTTCTTTATGAGGAAACACTTCTCAAGATATCATCTGCTTTGGTTCATTTTCCAGTGCCGTGTAGTAGTTGTTTTTAATTATTGTGTCCAGTTTCATACTTACGTTCCACTTAACGGAAATCACCCAACCGCCTCATCCAACAATTGCTGCAAGTATTGTCTGAGTTACAGAGTTTTTTTTCTTTCTTTAACTGCATTGATATCATATATTTATTTTGGCAAATATCAGTTTTACCATGTTTAGTAAAATATTAAAGGAGCATAGTTCCAACTTAAAGATCTGTTCATTTGTTCTAAGAAGAACATATAGAGCTTTGTTAAAAATAAACTTCGGCTTCATGCTGTTGACCAAAATATATAGTGAATATAATTTTACATATGGTACCTCAAATTGTTTATTATTTTTGAATGAATAAACCTTTTTAGCTCTCTGTTTATCTTTATCAATGTGGGAACTAGGACTCTGATTTATTGCTATGCCCTAACATTAAGTGAAATAGCCAAATATTAGTTGACCAAAGTTTTTTCATCTGACATAGGAAATTTTCCTTCAGACATCAAGGGTAAAATGTTAATTAATAGCTATACAACCTGCAATTATTATGACTATAATTTGAAGACAGAAAAATAGGTTGGTATATCAGACCTAGAGAATAATCGTAGTAATTTGTTTTATTTGTTCACAATTATTTATTCTCTGTTATTTCTTATCGTGCTTCTCTGTAGGCATAATAAACTTTCTCAAACCATTGAACTGGAACTCTTGGACACTTGAGATGCCTTGACTAATGAGGTGTGAGAGGATGTGACATTCGTTGCTTCTGAGCAATAACCCTTAATGTACTTTTGTAGCTTTGTGGAACTTCTAAACTGCCTTTCGCCATAACAATAAAATGACCCAAATAGATACTACGTCTTAAAATTAAGTTCCAGAATGAGAAGACATGTAGAGATGAGTTCAGTCAATCTCAGAAAAACTCATAGAGAACAGCAGGAGTTTCAGTTGACCAACAGCTTTTAGGTAATGTAAGCAATGAAAAAAAATTGCGTTTTTAAGCCACTGAGCTACTGATGATTTATGTTCCAACAGCAAAGAAACAAACAAACAAAAAGATTAAAAGACTAAAATGGCAATATCCTTTGTTTCATTGAATATTTGAAATACATAATAAATACATAATGCTTCCTACCTCAAACAGCAAATAATAAAAATGTTATGAAGTTAAATGTCTAAGGTCCAAGTAAGAATTTACAGATACAGCATGTTTGGGTACAGCTATATAATTACTAAAATTCAGACACAATTATAAAATATTATTGTCATATTATTGGCTTATAACTGTGAGGAAATTATAATAGTGTTATCTAGACATCTATTCAATTTTTATTGCAGCTCATGTTAAAGCATATTGATATAGTCTCTTTGAGGATTTTTATAAAAAATCTAATAAAACTATGATGATTGTCCACCCCGTTATTAATTACAATACATTATACTAAAGATACATGTTGTTAGGCATCAGAATAAAACAAATAGAAAATATAGAATAAGAAGCAGGTAAAAATGGCACATTTAAAGTGAAATGTTTAGCTTAAAGAATTTCAAGCTAAACGTCACTCAGGTAGTATTAGGAAAGCTTTCTGGTTGTCATTCCTTTGCTTATGACATTACGAAGTATCGTGATAGTCACGGACAGTCAAATCAAGGACTGGAGGAAAAGCTCTACAGTACAGAGGAGCAGATTCTGGGATAAAATTCAGGGGACTTAATTTCTCGTTGTGGTTCTGTTACTGACACATTTATTTATCTGAGTGTGAGTGGGGCTCTCCTTCCCTTAACATTTCATTTTGAAAAATGACAAATCAACAGAAATGGTAAAAAATAAATAATAATTACAAAAAGGTATATATACTCTTCAATTTGGTGCAACTAAGACATGAACATATATATAAATATTCCTCTTTCTTTGTATGTATGTGTATATGCTCAGCATTCTTTACACCGAGCTGTTAAAAATGAGTTTCAGAATCCTGACTTTGCTCTCTCACCACTTCGTTTTTTGTCTCCTAAGAGAAAGGGTTTTCTTCTACCTAACTACTAAGATTGATTTAATTATAATATACCATTCTTATTAAATATCCTGAATTGTCAAAAAATTCTTTCATATCTTCTTTTCTGCTGTAAAATCTGAACAAGTCTCTTTTGATTGACAACAATTTTGCAACACATTTTGTTTTATTTAGTTTTGCTTATGGCATTCTTAAAGGGTCCAGGCATGTTATCAATTGTGTCTACATGATTGTATTTGACTTAAACATATTTTCTGAGAAACACAATGCAATTAAATTCTGTACCTCTAATGGCACAAAATCAGGAGAACGCAATATCAATCGTTCATAATTTTAGTGAGGCTACACTTGATCACTTGGTCACCATGAACTATATCACATTGTTATAAATATCTATTGTTACTTTTGAAATTAAGTAGCAATCTGGGAGGGTGATACCTTGTGTCATCCTGTTCTGCAACAACTTCTCGCAATGATTTAAGGAACCATTAATGATTCTCCTGTAAATGTATTACGTCAGAACTCACACATGATTTATTTTTTTTTTTTTTGGAATTCTATTTTACCTCCCATGATAATTAACTGGTATTCTATTTAAAAATAGCTCTTACTTTATTTCTTCATCTTTATTTTTCCCCTTTTTATTTGATTTTTTTAAAATAGCAACATGGATTTATGGAATGTTTTAAATTTAATGCGATATAACATATTGATTTAATTATTATTTTTTGATGCTCCGAATTTGTCACTTAACCAAGCTGATTCTTCTATCTTTTTGCAATGTCATCATTGGTCTTTGAGTACTTTATTATTTTCAGACATAATATGTCCCAGGCTTACATTTTATTTTCCCTAGAGCAAAGAAATAATTGGTCATTTCTCCAAGCTCCCTTATTCTTTGTGATGGAGAATAATATTAAAAAATCAAGATTTGGATAAGAGAATACTTAATTTTAGAAGGATGTTATTGAATTTAGGTTTCTTCAGTGGACAGAGTTATGACATACATTTAAAAAATAACAGATTCATACTGGTATGTACAGAATGCAATAATTTGTGGTCCTTTCTTACATTCTTCTTCTTCTTCTATTTTTTTTTTTTCTTTTTTGAGACAGAGTCGTGCTCTGTCACCGAGGCGAGAAGGCCACGACACGTCAGCCTCACTCATAGCAACCTCTAATTCCTGGCCTCAAGCAATCCGCCTGCCTCAATCTACCTTGTAGCTGGGACTCCAGGTGTGCACCATTGCAGAGGGCTAATTTGTTCTATTTCAGGAAAGACGGAGTCTCATTCTTGCTTAAACTGGTGTCAAACTCCTGAGCTCAAGAGATCCTCCCACCTTGGCCTTCCAGAGTGCTAGGATTTACAGGCGTGCCAGGTATTTGTATTTTTTCTCCCCCAGCAAGAGCCTCAATTCCCTAATATACCAATATATTTATACATTTTCTTAATTTATTTTTCTGTCATACAATAATTAACAAAAAATAGATAACAACTGTATACTGATAGGACCCTGACAACATAGCGACAACACAATATTTAAAATTTCCTTCAGATATTTTGTCCTCTTAATACCTCACACATTAATAATATTCAAAATAATGTCATACTAATAGTGGCTTATTAATATACTCCCTAAGGGTATACAGGGTACGCTGTTCAAAATAATATAGGTGTTTCTCAGTATCCATGAGGGATTGGTTCCGGATTTGTTTGTTTAGCTACAAACAAAATCCACGGATGCTTATCTCTGATATAAAGCAGTGTAGTATTTGCATAAAACCTACCTACATTCTCCCATATATTTTAAACCACATCTAGATTATTTGTAATACCTAATACAACATTAGTGCTATACAAATAATAGTTGTTATACTGTATTGCTTAGGGAATAATAATAAAAATAAAAAGTCAGACACAGCCATCATTTTTTTCCTAAATATTTTCTATCCGTGTTTGTTGACTACACAAATGCAGAACCCACAGATAAGGAACGTTGACCATCTTGTAGTTTCCATGGTCATCGTATCAATTCAATGTTCAATTAAACTAATTTGTTTCTGTTTCCATTTAATTTAAAGATTATGTTTGCTTGATTAAAGGTGTTACTTGTGCATCTTTTTGGTTTATTTTCCAAAAAGCAGATCTTTTTCATTATTGGTATTGACATTTTGAGTTCTTTGAATTCACAGATCCTTTTCTTATTGTTTACCTATTAAATTTTCTCATTTTTCCAAAAAAAATCAAAATCCTTTTAGTAATATTTCATAAATATATAGTTCAGCAATTTATTAAATCAGATGTTTATGTTTAATATTTTATCCAAATGATATATCCATATTTCAGAATTCTGTGTGGGTTTGACAATGATGACAAGTCAGCAGATCTCTGTTCCTTAGCTGACCCCACAATCTACACATTCTGCAGAAACAAAACTCCCAGCTTGTTTGTTTTCTTCATCCCCAGAATTTTTCCTGCGGTAGCCCTTGGGGTATGCCCACTTGGATCTCTCTTGGAGAAAGAACTTGCTATTAACTTCAGGGGGCCTTCAGCTGCATCTTCTGGATATGAAAGCTTTCAAGGTGTTCTCCTCAGCATTTGAGCAGAGGGCACGTTCTTAATTCTTTCCCCAAATCCCTCAGCTAACGCCTTAGCACAGCAGAGCTGTCGGACACTGACCACTTCTGCCTCATGCAATCCGTCTCTAATGGCCAATCTTTGTTCCAGCGTTCCCCAGAACTGATCAAAATTTTGTGAGTTCTGCATTGTTGCCTGAAGGCTTTCCTCGTCTAATCTCATTTTCTCACTCTTTTAAGTACGCAGGTGTTACTCTCCAAGAAACCTTCCACCCTCCTAAATCCATCTCGGTCCATGTCCTTGGGGGCCAAAATAATACATATCTTTATGTATTTTTTAATGTATATGCTGCCTGTCTACATTCATTAATTCTACACTTAACATGTATGATGAAGTCTTCATGTCAGTATACTTCAACTTTTCTCCCTTCCTCCAATGTGGTTACATTGTACATTTTTACTATTTTGAATATATAAATATTACCGTATGAACACTAAACCTAAATTCTCAGGGGCTTCTTATACATAATTGTGCACTGTCTGGAATAAATGCATACATTATACCTATATAAAACATTCATTATAATCCTTTACAATCTACATGGCTAATTTTTCCTATAATCTGTGAGTTTCGTGTTTTTAGTCTGGAATGATCTCTCCTCATGCTTCCTGTTTATTTGTTTGCTCAAGACTCAGATCAATTTTAATGAAGTTCGCTCTGTGGACTTTAACATTATAAATTTACTAGAACAAATGTTTTCATTATCACAAACTTTAGCAGAACAACCTATCATTTCTTGTTGTTTTTTGACCAAACCTATGATAACCAACTCACAATATGTAGTGACCATTTACATTTGCAGGTTGCCTTAAGAACAAATGTTTTATATATTGTCTTCAGTTACAAATAACACAAAATTTATATATGCTTATAATTTATATATGCTTGGTTCAATAGTCTTAAATTATTGCATATTCTCTCTAGAATTTAACATTAAACAAGTAATAATAATTAGAAGAGGAGAATATTATGAAATTATATGTTTATGCAAATAATTTAAATGTCCAAAAATTATTACCATCTTATCACTTTTTTTTATTTCAGCATATTATGGGGGTACAGATGTTTAGGTTACACATGTTGCCCTTTTGAGAAAACATGCCATGTTTTCAATTGCCATCTATACACGCTTACATATGAAACCATTTTGCAATGCTACAAGTGAAGGAGATACAAATACACACACACACACACACACACACACACACACACAGTCTTACGATTGACTTTTACCCATCTCTTCCTCACTTTCTTGAAGCCCTAATATTTATGAGTTATTGACACTCTCAATTTAAAAAATAATGATTCATATACACAAACAAGTGGCTAGTGATATATAGATATTATAACATCATAGAGGAAAATCAACAAATAAAAATCAGATCCTTAAAAAGTACATAGTATTTGAGTTTTGTTATTACTAGTTCCTATTGAAAAATAATGAATATAAGAAACCATTTAGCTAGAAAATTACTCATCATGGCTTTGTTCAAAACAGATAGAATTAAAAAATAACAAATAGAGGATTACTTGAGTAAATTATGGTGCATTTTTGAGGAAAAATTTATATGTAAATGTTTGAAATTGTGCCATAGCTATATTTTAACATAAAGAATCTAGGCCTGGTGTACCTGTCCATTCTTCTCTCTCTCTCTCTCTCTTTCTCTCTTCTTCTCTCTTTCCTCCCCCATACACACACACACACACACACAAATGTAAATATACATACTCATACAACACATGAAGTAAATATAGAAATAAATCTTGTAAGCTAACTCTAAAAATGTAGTAGCGTTTATTGACATGGAGTGAGATCATGGGTGATATTTTATAAATATTTATATGTTTAAGAATTCCCTTATAAAATTTTTATACTGAATGTTTGAAAAGATTTAATACATAAACTGAAAAAAAAGATAATATAGTAAATATCCACATATTCATATTCAATAATTAGCTAATTGTGTCATATAGCTCCCAATATTTAATGTAAGAATAGAAATCTGAGTCCATTCAAAACGCAGATACAAATCCTTGGAAGAGTAACAAATCCAAAATATTCCAGGATAAATAGAAAACGAGGGGGCCATCTTGAAGTTTCTAGAACAAAAAGCTGACAGAGGAAGCTGGACTCTCATTGTCTCCTGAGTTAAAAAGTATAATTCTTTAATCAGAGCAGTCTAAAAAGACCCTGCTGCCTTTGTGAATGCATGACAAAACCTCCACTGCCAGCCCCAGAGCCGTGGCTGCCATGGAGGAGTAGCTTTGGATATGGTGGGAAGAATATGAGACAACCACACAGCCAGGGCTTGAATCCAGCTTCCTTCTGGCTCATACAGCAACTCTGCTGCCTCTCTCTGGAGGGGAGACTTGAACCTTCATTTTAAGACTTGATTTTGAACTGGGAGGTTGACCAGTTGACCAGATACAACAACAATAATTTTTCCGAACTCGAAGATGTCAGAATGAGCAGAAGGAAATAACCAATCTCACGAAACTCTCAATCAAATAAACGTTCAGATTTAAATTCCAAAGATACAAGAAAAATTAAATCATGAAAATAAAAGATTTATAAAAATACAAAGATAAGGTCCAGGTTTGGAGACAGGGTCTCCTTTCCAGGGAGATAGAAAAGGAGTAAAAAAGTGGGTTTCTTTCATAGTCCTGGGATTCCGGCTCTTGGCTCCGTCCATCTTAATTTTCTGCACTGGCACCCCAGAACGCAACCCTTAAATTTCTCTTTCTTCTTAAGCAAACTCAATCTGTTACTTCTAATTGAAAAAACCATAACAAAACCTAAAGGGAATAAAAATATTAAAACTAATAAAAGAGTAAAATATAGCAAAAATAATATTTGGCTATATTTCCAATAAAACATTCAATCCAATGATATCTTTGGCCTGTACTTTACATATGACTTTATATATGGCTTATTTTCTCCGAAATTTAGAAGGCAAAAATGTATAAAAGCAACACATAATAATTAATCTATGAAATTAGATAGAAAACAGAAGCTAAAATAATTTTGAATAAAAAAGACCTTGAATTCATAACAAAATATTCCAGAAGTTTCTATATTACTGATTGTTTATGAAAGACATTCTACAACAGTGGTCCTCAGCCATTTTGGCACTGGGGACTGATTTCATGGAAGACAATTTTTTCATGAAGTTGGCTGGGGTTGGGATGATTCAAGCACATTACATTTATTGTGCAAACATCTCTGCTAAAGATAATCTGTATTTTCAGCCACTCCCCAGTGCTAGCATCACCACCTCAGAGCAACAGGCATTAGATTCTCATAAGGAACGTGCAACCTAGATCCCACACATGTGCAGCTTACAGTAGGGTTGGCGCTCCTATGAGAATCTAATGCCCCTGCTGATCTGACAGGAGAGGGAGCTTATGCGTGATGTGAGTGATGGGGAGCGGCTACAAATACAGAGGAAGCTTCACTTGCTTGCCCTCTGCTCACCTCCTGCTGTGCGGCCTGGTTCCTAGCAAGCCATGAAAGGGTACTGACCTACGGCCCAGGAGTTAGGGACCACAGTTCTACAGGACACAATAACTAATGGAATTATATTTTATTTTGATTTGAAGGTACAAGGGACATGCAACATGATACTAGATATCCTGCAGAAATCGTATATTCTGCAATAAAATTAGGACATAATTTTTACTTCAAAATTATGATCAATTTATCAAGTTTTATGAGAATTATAGATATGTTCATAGAAAATAATCCTGAATTCAATTAAATATGCAATTGCACATCATGTATTCCTAAAAAGCCACAAAACAATTTACATATAATAAAAAATAGTCAAATATAGTTAATTCAAATTTTTTCCCAAAGTGTTTTGTTATGAAATGAAAAGGAACCAGCAACAATAACCCAAATTATGAATAATGTGTATATTAATGTGTTGTTATATTTACAAATAAGCTCATTCATTATGTCAGGAGACATCTTAACAAAAATCATGTTTGGAATAGCTTTGCGTAACAACAAATCTCTTTAATTTTAATTTAGAAAAATGTGAGTGATACTTCACAAAAAATGTGGTTTTTCTCTTGAAATTAACATATTTATTTTTTTCAGGCATGATAAATATGGGCCTAAATAAGTACATGCATTATATTATAATGAAACATTAGTTGATTTGCACAATTAAAATTCAAAGCAGAATTTAAATCACGGAGAAAAGGGGTTACTATAAATTGTATAAAATATAAAGAGCACGTATTTTTAGCCTTTTTAAAATAAGAAACAGAGATCCTCTCATCTAAATTTACACAGATATTTTCTGCCCTAATGGAGGAAAGAAATTTTATTATCTATTTGTATACAATTCCACAGATGATTTAATGTCAAATTCTCTAAACAATGTGTACTCGGGGCATCTTGGAGAGATTCTCATTCATTTGCCATTCTTTGTCAAACTGTATCTTATGTAATTTTACTTGCACTGTATTATCACCACAAATGAAGAGGAAACAAGTAGCAAAAATACTGCACTTCCCTCTGTGTGGTAACAAACACAATAGCAAGAAAAAAAATTGCCTTTACTGTGCTATCTTTTGATGTCCTGCTTAACAGTAGGTGGCCCTCCTCTGATCATGGGCTGACTGCCTTTAGGAACAGTTTGTGGCTGTTCAGAAAAGGGACTCCTAGGAATTCTATAATTGGAGCATAGTATAAAAGCTATACTAAGTGTGATATCCTGAGGAAAACTTGAGAAGACTGGAGTGGTCAGGATCTATTTATTACACAGAAAAAAATTTTGAGACATAACCCAGAATGATCACTTTCTAATACATTTTCCTTTCAGGTACACTACGTCATTGTGTATACTTAGGCACTTTTTTATGGTCAGGCTATGGTGGTCTTCATTTTATAATTCATTTATTTTATATATTAAATGGAAGGATATAAACAAATTTAACCACAGTTTTTGCAAATTCATTAGGTATTTTTGTATCATAGTTATCTTTTTTCCTTACTTTCACTCCAGATCTCTTTTCCATCCATAACCCCTAACCATCCTTGATACTTACAAATTAATCAGAAAAGTACAAAACATAATATAAAGGATAAACATTTTCAGTCCTAGATAATAAAAGATTGATTATCATCAAATTTTTTCTAGGATCTCTGGTAGGAATTTTGAATATATTATTTTACTCACTTTAAACATCCTTTTTGGTTTGAGAAGATTGGAACTAATGCAAAATTTACCAGGTAGTAATCATCAAAGTCAGGTTTTGAATCTCAGTAAGTCTGACTATAGGATTGATACTCTCGTGATATGAAATAAATTATTTACAGGATATAATATTTCAATATGCATCACTAAACTGGGAGATTCAAATATATGTATTTGTAAATTGTACTTATAGTAGAAAAGATCTTACATTTTCATTCCACTTTAAGAAAAAAGATTATTGAGTTGCCATTCATGTTATATTAAATACAGTAAATATTATCGGCAATAAATCCATATTCATTCATTGTGTGTACTTTGCTTTTTCTGAGATGAGCTCAGACTTACTATTATACCCTATTCAGTAATTAAAAAGTGAACTGTGGCATGCTCTTTGTGTGGTCCTATTTGGTTCAGGATGCTTAACTTTTCAAAAACATTGAAGCCTCATTTCTCTTCTTATATTCCCCTTCCAAATGTGACATCAGTTTATTTTTTCTTATCATATTTTAGAAAAAAATACACAGAAGATTATCTTTGGAATCTAGGAGTAGACATGGCACTAAAAATATAATCTATTAAAAGGAAAAAATGACATACTATATTTTAAAATTAAAACAGTTTCTCTGTTAAGTCACCACTTAAAAGGATGAAAAGAAAAAAAAAACTATACACAGGGAGGAGATATTTGCAACCCACATATACAACAAAAGACTAGTATCAAGTTCTAGTCCTACTTATAGTTCTCAAAATACAGGAGCAAAAGAAAATGGGTGAAAGATACGAAGAGACACTTCTCCAAAGTGAATATACAGATGGCAAGTGAACACATGAAAAGGTATTTAACTTCATTAGCCATTAGAGAAATGCAAATTAAAACCACAATGAGATATCACTAACACACCTATCATGACCAAAAAAAGTATGACAATGCCAAATGTTGGTGAAGATGCACAAGAATTGTATCATTCATACGTTGCTGATAGAAACAGAAAACCTATAGCCCCTCTGGAAAACAGTTTAGCATGGCCAGTATACATAACCTAAACATCTGTACCCCCATAATATGCTGAAATAAAAAAAAAAGAATAAAATGACAGGTGTTGAGCTTTTCTAGATTTAACAAACATAATATGAAGCACAGTATTTTATGCAAATAAATTAAAAGCACCTCATATGAGAATTAAAATGATTTAAGATGAGATTTTGCAAACTTCAGAAAATTAGGACAAAACAACATTCATTACTTTAAATATCAATATGTAATTTTTAAATGCAATATGTTGAAAATATATGTATCTTTGTAATTTTTTTTGATTCAAATTTCCAATGAAGTTCTTGAGTTACTATTAAAAACTGTCAAGTATTTGTGTCTATAAATTATCTTAAAAATGAAATGCACAATATTAATTTGGAAATTAAGCCAATTATTTGAACTGTCATTCAAAATTGTCACAGGGATTATTTCTTTTGAGAATTGATTGTATATTCTCTCATAATGAACCCTTTTATATTCAGAATATGTCTCTGTGAGTTTGAAGAGGATGACTGTGCTTTAAAAATATGCCTAGAAGAACATTTGTAATCTACATACTCAACATTTAAATCCTCAGTTTAAAAAACAAGAATTTGCTTCCTACAAAAAAATAAAATATTATGTAAAAAATGAAAGTATAAAACATGATAATTTCTAAGTTCTCTTCTAGGTTGAATATTCTATTCAGAAGTGTAGAATATACATAAGAAAACAATTGGATTTACACTTTAAGAATTAATTGGTATAAACAAAGAAAACATTTTAAAACACTAAAAAGACACTAATCACATGCGATTTTAAAGATACAATATGTATATTTAAAATTCAAGAATTAATTTTCCCAATGAATATTCATCAAAAGTTTATTACTTATAAATATAACACAATTTAATTATTTATATATGCAAAATTATGATGTTTTATATCTCAAATAAATGTAACTATTATGGTAGTGTTAATATTAAATTAGAAAAATGTAAATTTTGAAAAAATGAATCACTCTAAGACAAAATATTATTTTTAATAAATTATAAGCACTATTATTAACAATTAGTGTTAAGTATTAACATAATCTAGTTTCTGATATCATTAAACAAATTAATGAAGGAAATAGATTCCTTGAAAAACAACTGTTATGAAGCTAGATGTGTTAGTATTGTGTTAGTATTATAGTCGTATAATATAATTAAAAATGGATATGAATCTACTTCTCTGATCGGATAATGAAAAGACATTTCAAGGTTTCTACCAAGGAAGAACAGAATTTTATTAGCAGAAAATCAGAAAGAGGCAATCCAGGTTAAGAAAACATTTAAACAGACACATTTAACTGTGAAGGAGCATTTCAAAGTGTAACAAAAAAAATCTAAACTTTTCGTGAAAGTAAACTATATGTTCCATGAATTAAGTGACAAAACTAAGAGGGTTGTCTTTGTTCCGTATTCCAGAGATGCCCCAAATGGGTTGCAGCACAAAAGAGTGTTCAAGATGACCAATTATGGTTGGGGAGAAAAATTACATTCATCTTATGAAAAAATTAAAGTATTACTGATAAGAAATATGTGATTTTATAGCTACACACTCTGATCACATACCAATTTGCCTTGTGTTAAATACAGTATTTAAGAGCAGACTCAGCATACCACAATGTCCAAAAGGTGGGAAAGCTGACCCACACCATGTTTATTAACATTTGACACATTCCCTCAGTTTACGTGTGCTAGGTTAAGTGGATTTATATTTTAAATATTTAATTTTTAATGAAACTAAACCTGACTGCACTTCAGAAAAATTTCCAAAGCTTTATCCAAGTGAATTATAGAAATCCTAGGTAATTGTATATAGATTAGAGAGCTTGATATAATGGACCTAATAAATCTTTCTATATTGCCATATAGATTTAATTATTTTTAATTAAATAAATTATATTTGGGACATTTTGCCATTCTAAAAATACATATAAAAAGACTAGAGACTAAAATTAGTCAAATGGATAATTTAAAAGAACAAAGTTGGTGGTAGGGAGGGACAAGCCTTATGAGATTGGAAAAACATAATGAAAATTATAGTGCATAATTAAGACAGTTATCTATTTGTGCAAAAGTAGAAAAGTTAATTAACAGAACAGAAAATAGAGTAGATAATCATGTCTATTCTCAAATATAAACTTGTTTTATGATACAGATGACTTTCAGATAAATGTGGAAAGCATGGATGAATAATGCAGTAACTTTTCTGGTGCAACTTGTTTTCCATGTGAGGATAAAGGGATCCCTGTTCTACACAACACATAAAAGTTAATTTTGGGGAGAATATAGGAAAATATGGTTTTAGGATAAGAGACATAAAATACAGATATAATATTTGCATTATAAATATAAAGTACATTATATAATAATTCATAAATATCAAAAACACAATTAAGGCAAGTCACAAACTCAGAGAAATCATTTGGAACACTTGAACAAACAACAAAGAGTTAAATGCAAAGAACACATAGAGTTCCTCTGAATTAGTAAGAAAAATACAAAAATCTATTACAAAATGAGAGGAAAAGAAGAGGAATTTTAAAAGATGAAGCAAAATGGGCATTAATTCAGGAAAACATCTCATTAATCATTAAAGAAATGAAAAGAAGTAAACTATTATGATGTGTTAATTGCTTTCTCACAAAAATATCCAAGTCTGATAACTAAGTGGAGCAAAAAGGACCCTCATTGTCTTCTGGGGGTAATGTAAGCAATGGGAAATAGTTTGGATACAGTCTGGAATTATTTAATAATTATTAATGCATTCATATCCATGAATCTTAGTCTGTTGTTCCATACTCGGCGAGCATAGTAAGTTGTTTAATGCTGGCCTCTATTCTATTAAGGCATTGTGCCTGACCTTAAAGTGGTTAAATATTTGAACACCATTCCTGCTCAAAGTTTACATTACAATTTGTCCATTCCCCTTTGAATACCTGAGAAATTTTTGCACTTCTCTAAGTGCAAGACATGTCCAAAATTATTTACAGCACAGTGTTTGATAACAGAAAACACTGGAAATAAAAGAATTGTTTGATTTTCCATTCTTGCAATACTTTACTTAGAAGAATGTTCTCCAGTGTCATCCAGATTGTTTCAAAAGGTATTATTCAATTTTCTTTTATGGCTAAGTAGTATTCCACGGTATACATAAACCACATTTTGTTAATCCACTTATGTATTGCTGGGCACTTGGGTTGTTTCCACGTCTTTGCAATTGTGAATTTTGCTGCTATAAACATTCAAGTGCAAGAATCTTTTTTATAGAGTGTCTTTTTTCCTTTGGGTAAACACTGAGTAGTGAGATTGCTTGATCAAATGGTAGGTCTCCTTTGAGTTCTTTCAGAAATCTTCATACAGTTTTTCATAGAGGTTGTACTAGTTTGCAGTCCCACCAACAGTGTGTAAGTGTTCCTTTCTCTTTGCATCCACGCCAGCATCTGTTGTTTTGGGACTTTTTGATAAAAGTCATTCTCACTGGAGTTAGGTGATATCTCATTGTGGTTTTGATTTGCATTTCTCTGATGATTAGTGATGTTGAGCATTTTTTCATATGTTTATTGGCCATTAGTCTGTCTTCTTTTGAGAAGCTTATGTTCAATGTGTTTTGCCCACTATTCAATGGGGTAGTTTGATTTTTTTTCTTGCTGGTTTTCTTGAGTTCTTTGTAGAGTCTGGTTATCAACCCTTTGTCGGATATATGCCATACAAATATTTCCTCCCAATCTGTAGGTTGTCTATTTGCTCTGTTGATTCTTTCCTTGGTTGTGCAGAAGCTTTTTAATTTAATCAAGTTCCATTTATTTATTTTTGTTGTTACTGTGATTACCAGGGGGTCTTCTTCAAATATTCTTTGCATAGGCTGATATCTAGAAGTTTTTTCCAACATTTTCTTATATAATTCTTATGGTTTCGTGTCTTAGGTTTAAGTCTGTTTACATATTGGATTAATTTTAGTGAGTGGTGAAAGATATGGATCCTGTTTCAGTCTTGTACATGTGGCTATCCAATTTTCCCAGCACCATTTATTGAATAAGACTTCTTTCCCCCAGTGTAAATTGTCTGCTTAGTCAAGATCAGTTGACAATATGTAGATGGTTTTATATCTGGGTTCTCTGTTCTGGTCTATTAGTCTATGTTTCTATTTTTGTGCCAGTGCTATGCTATTTTGGTTACTGTAGCCTTGTAGTACAGCATAATGTTGGGTAGAGTGTTGTCTCTAAATTTGTTCTTTTTGCTTAAGTTTGGTTCGTCTATTTGGTCTCTTTTCTGGTTCCAAACAAAGAGTAGAATAATTTTTCTTGATCTGTAATAAATGACACTGGTATTTTGATGGTGATGGCATTGAATTTGTAAATCACTTTGGGTAGTGTGGACATTTAATAATGTTGGTTCTGCTGATGACCATATCTCTTTACATTCATTTACATACTCTGCAATTTCGTTCTTCAGTGATTCATAGTTCTCCTTGTAGAGATCTTTCATCTCCTTGGTTAAATATATTTCTAGGTACTTTATTTTCTTTGTTGGTATTGTGAAAGGTGTTGAGCCTTTGATTTGATTTTCTGCTTGACTGTTGTTGATGTATAGAAATGATACTAACCAGTACATTGATTTTGTAACCTGAGACTTTGCTGAATTTATTATCACTTCAAGGAGACTCTTGACAGAGTCTTTGGGGTTTTCTTGATATAAGATAATATCACCAGCAGATAGTAATAGTTTAACCACTTCTTTCCCCATATTGATACTCTTGGTTTACTTCTCTTGCCTGATTGCTCTGGAAAGGACTTCTAGCACTATGTTTCATAAAAGTGGTGACAGTGAGCAACATTGCCTACTTCCAGCTCTAAGTGGGAATGCTTTCAGTTTTTCCCCAATCAGTATGATGTTGGCTGTGGTTTGTCATATATGGCTTTTATAATTTTGAAGTATGTTTCATCTATGCCATGTTTTTTGAGAGTTCTTATCAGAAAACGGTGTTGAATTTTGTCAAATGCTTTTTCTGAATCTATTCAGAGGATCATGTGGTCTTTGCTTTTGCTTCTATTTGTGTGGTGAATCACATTTATGGATTTATGTATGCTGAACGATCCTTATATCCCTGGGATAAATCCCATTTGGTCATGGTTGATTATTGTTTTTATGTGTAGCTGAATTCAGTTTGTTAGAATTTTACTGAAAATTTTTGTATCTATATTCATAAGGGATATTGGTCTTTAGTTTTCTTATTTTGTTGTGTCCTTTCCTGGTTTTGGTATCATATCAATGTGATAGTGGCTTCATAGAATGAGTTGGGGAGGATTCCTTCCTTCTTGATGTTATGAAGTAATTTCTGCCATATGGATAACAATTCTTCTATGTAGGTCTATTAAAATTTGGCTGCGAAACCGTCTGATCTGGGACATTTTTCTGTTGGGAGATATTTTATTGCTGCTTCAATTTCATTGCTTTTTATTGGTCTGATCAGGAGTTCTATATATTCCTGATTGAGCCTAAGGAAGTTGTGTGTTTCCAAGAGTTTTTGCATTTTCTCAACATTTTCAAGTTTATGTGAATAGAGATTTTTATAGAATTCAGAGATGGTATTCTATATTTCTGTGGTATCAATTGTGATATCTCCTTTTTTATTTCTGATTGAGCTTATTAGCATCCTTTCTTTTCTGTTTCTGGTTAATGTAGTAAGAGCATTCCAATTTTGTTTATTTTTTAAAACAACCAAATTTATGTTTCATTAATCTTCTGGATAATTCTTTTATTATCAATTTCATTTAGTGCTGCTCTGACCTTAATAATTTCTTTTTTTTTTTTCTGCTGGGTTTGTTATTAGTTTGTTCTTCCTTTTCTAATTCCTTGAGATGGTTCATTAGATTGTTGATTTGTGATCTTTTGTCTTTTTGATGCAAGCACTTAAGACTATTAATTTTCCTTTTAGGACTGATATTGCTGAATCCCTCAGACTTTGATAAGTTGTGTCTCCTTTTGTCATTTAGTTTTAGAAATCCTTTGATTTCCATCTTAATTTCTGCCTTGACCCTGTAATTTTTCAGTAGTAGGTTGTTTAATTTCCATGACTTTGTGTACAGTTGAGTGTTTCTGATGGAATTGATTTTTAATTATATTCCACTGTGGTCTGATTAGATACATGGTATAATTTCTGTTTTTTTGAATTTGTTGAGATATGTTTTGTGGCCTAAGACACAATCAATACTAGAGAATGTTCCATGTGCTGATGAGAAGAACATATATTCAGTAGTATTTGGGTAGAATGTTCTGTAAATATCTGATAGGCCCATTTGTTTTAGAGTCCCATTTAAGTCCAATGTTTGTTTGTTTATTTGCTGCTTGGAGGATCTTTCCAGTTCTGTCAGGGGAGTGTTGAAATCCCTTGCTATTATGATGCTGCTACTTATCACTTTTTTTAGACCTAGTATGGTTTTATTTATGAATCTGGGTGTACCTGTGTTAGGTACATAAATATTTAGGATTGTTATATCTTGTTGTTGAATTGTTCCCATTATCATTATATAAGAACCATTTTTGTCTTTCTTTACTATTGTTGATTTGAAGTCTGTGTTATCTGATATGAGAATGGTTACACTAGCTTTCTTTTGGTTTCCATTTGCATGGAGTATTGTTTTCTATTCCTTCACCTTGATTCTGAGTGAGTCTTTGTGGGTTAGATGTGTTTCTTTCAGATGGCAGATATTTGACTTGTATTTATTTTATCCAATCAGCCAGCCATGTCTCTTTAGTGAGGAATTCAAGCAATTCATCTTTATTGAAAGAATTGATAGGTTGGTTGGAGTTCTGTCTATCCTATTGGGTAGAACCTTATTGTTTTGTTTTACCTCTTGTACCATTGTTGTATATGGGCTCTGATCTTTAGCTTTTGGATGATTTTACACCAGTGGGTGCCTGTTGGGCTGATCAGTGTATAATGCAGTTCTGAGTACTTCCTGCATGGCAGGTATGGTCTTGACAAATTCCCTCAGTATTTGCTTATCTGAGAAAGTCTTTATTTCTCCCTCATATAAGAAACCTAGTTTTTCAGGATATAAAATTCTAGACTGGCCATTATTCTGTTTGAAAGGACTGAGAATGGAATCCCAATCCCTCAGTTGAGAAGTCTATACTTAGTCTGATAGAGTTTCCTTTGTAAGGTACCTGAAGTTTTTTTCTTATGCCTCATAGGAGTTTCTCCTTCATGTTTACTTTGACTAGTCTAATGACTATGTGTCATGGTGATTTCCTCTTTGTGATGAATCTCCGAGGTGTCCACTGAGCTTCCTGTACCTAGATATCTACATTTCTAGCAAGACCAGGAATGATTTCCTCAATTAGGTTTGTTGTCTCTGGTCAGCCATCATGCCTGAGCCTCTTAAAGGAAATGCTAACAAGTGAGCAAGAAAAATATGGCCAAGATGACATCACTTTTATCCTGGTACATCCTAGGCAAAAATCAATCAAGAACTAATATCATCAGAAACTATGCCTAAATGTTTAAAAGTTGTCCTGGGGGCTATTTGAAAACTGAATTTTCATATATAATTAATGATTACTTTGGTTCGTTGTGTTATGAACCAGAATTATATTATATATTATAATACCAAGATTACATCACATATTAATCCCACAAACATTGTGAAAAGATATACAAGTTTGCATGATTAAACAATTTGGACATCATCTCTTCAAACAAGTGGGGTCATTGCATGATTTTTAGGAAAAAGTGTACATAATCTGATCTAAACTCAGAATGTTGACTGTAGAGTAAATATTGAGGACGGGGAGAACTGGAGGCCGAGGGACAAGTTGAGACACTATTGTTAGGTGTTGGACTAGAGTAATAACTATGAAAAGGTTGTTTATATGTATATTATAATAAATTAAAAAGGATAGTAATCTGAATTCAAATAATTTTCAGGTCTGTATATATCTAACTAGACACAGCTATGCTAGAAAAAATAATGAAAAAGTTATGTACTTCAACATCAGCACAGAATCACAATATGTGAGACAACTATAAACACAGATATATTTATCATTCTATTATGAATGATAGTGTCATTTATGATGTGATATAATTTTCCTAAATTGCAAACAACTTTTGGTGACGATTCAACTCAAATAACATGCAAATTTATTTCAATGGAGATGATAATTATATGATAGACTGCTATCTACCACGAAAAGCAGAACAACATATCTTATTGTAAAAGAAAATGATAGAAAAATTTAGAATATAGGTATGCATTAGCTTTTTCTACCCTGTTTTTGCAAAAATCCTAGAACTAGTCAGTTTGCAAACAGAGATAGAAGAAAATTGTCTGCTCCGGTGATCTTTGTCTGCAGATCACATTTCTGCACTCAGATCTCTGTACCCATCTACAATCTGAGTTTTGCTGTTTTAACATGGTCTATATCCTAACAGAAATATTATTAGGTCAGTAAATACGAAATGTCCAATTTAAAATCAAAAGTTTAGTTTATTATATCTCAAACAAGAAGCATTACAATTAATCAAAGTATGCAAAATGTTCACTTAACTATTGACACAGTTTTGCCATCTTAACAGTATCTTGTTTTTGTCAGCAGCAAAGAAGCCTAGACAGTGAGTGGTGATGAAAACTCAAAAGGCATTTTCCACAGCTTTTTGAGAATTGAATATTTTTCCTTGCAAGAAGTGGTCCAAAGCCTGGAAGAAGTGGTAGTCAGTTGGTGAAAGGTCTGGTAAATATGGTGGATGACAGAGAATTTCTGAGTCTAGCCTCTGTAGTTTCAGCAGCATTGTTTACACGGCATGTAGTTGAACATTGTCTTGCAAGAGGATTAGCCTGTCTCTATTGACCAATCGAGGCTGATTAATCAGAAGCATCCTCATTTCATCCAATTGGTTGCAATAGACATTCATTGTATTGACCAGGTTTCATGAAGCTGTAGTGGATTATACCAGAATTAGTCCACCAAACGGACATCATTAGCTTTTTTTGATGAATATTGGGTTTTGGACTGTGTTTCAGCACTTTCATCTTTATTCAACCATTGTGTAAAATGCTTGAAATTGTTAAAAAAAAAGAATTCATTTTTAATCACACATAACAATACCGTATAGAAATTATTCTCCTTTATGTTGTGAAAGCAAAGAAAGGCAAGCTTTGAGACGATTTCTCTTCTGATGCTCATTTAATGCACGTGGTACCCATCTATCTGGTTTTTTTACCTTGCTGATTTGTTTCAAGTGGTCCAATATTGTTGGAATAGTAACAGAAAACCTTGCTGCTAATTCATGCATAGGTTAAAATGGATTTGCTTCTACTAGAACTTTCAGCTCATCATTATCCACCTCTATCTCAGGTTGCCTATGTGGCTCATTTTCAAAATTAAAATCACCAGAATGGAACTTCTCAAAGGATCGATGTACTGTGTGTTCATTACTCACATCCTTCCCAAACACTTCATTAATATTTTGAGCTGTTTGCACTGCATTGCTTCCAGGACAGAACTCATATTTGAAAATAACACAAATTTTTGACTTATCCATAGTTTCACAAAAATTGCTTTAAATAAAAATTTGAAAGAATCACAAGCCAAAATGTGCATTTGCAAGACTGAAGATATACCTTCACAATACAAATAAAACAAGAAGTGTCAAAGTGAAATATCAGAAATATCAACGGTCTAACTTTATACTTAAGGAAATTGGACATTTCATATTTAATAACCTAACAGTATCAATGGCCTGTAGTTGTATCATTAACATAATGTGACCTGGAAACTTTTTAAGCACCTTTATAAGAATTCTATACCAGATCAGTAGCCAGCATAGCAGCAAAAAAATCAGATTAAGGTGTTCTTTCAGCACTCTATTCAGATGGTTGCAAAACAGCTATCAGTTAGATGGTGATGGTGGTGGGCATTATACTGAGCCCTGTAAATAAATGACCAGAGTCTTCAGCCTTTAACTATGTCTGTACCATTTTTTGCCTGTGGTTGTTTGTTTATGAAACCAGAAGCAAAGAAAATAAGTGTATTAATTTTGAGAGAAACTTCTTGCCATAAAGACTATAAATCTAACCTAAAATATACTCTAAATATTAAATTGTGAAAAATATATACCAGCCCTCAAAATTACACTAGTAGGATATAGATTACAAAGGTTGTATCACTACAAAGACAGGCTGCTCCTCAATGCCCACCTTTAATTCAGCCTTGAAGGTTACTGAGCAAGTACGTAATGAATATGTTAACTAGCTTGATTTATCCATTCTACAATATATGCGTATATCAAAACATCATGCTGTACAGCATGAATGTAGATAATTTTATTTGCCATTTGAAAAATAATTCATTCATTCATTTTTTAAAAGAGAGAGTGAGGAAGACCTTTCCAAAAGACGAAAGTGATCTGTGAAAGATGTTGATGCGAAGATTTCTTCTCAGAAAGCAGAAGTAGACAGTGCCAGACGCTAAACAAGGACCTTCCTGTGCTGCCACGAAGAGGGGTCTTTACTGCTTCGGTTCAACGGGATTTAATCAGTGCTATGCCACCAACTGCTCTGTGTTTTCCATGTAACTCTCTTCCAAACAGGTATTTCCAGGTACTGTAATTTTTTTCTCTTTGGGACAAAAGATATGTCATTCATTTTATAGATCACAAGATCATAAGGAGTTATATTTTATGAGGAAAAAGGTTAAATATAATCCTCAGATCATGAACTTTGACTAAAAACAGTACCCAGGTGGCACTTTGGGGAATTTTCATTGAGGAAATGATGAATGTATTACATGTGTGTAAAAAGGAGAGGGCAGGAACTTAAGGGTATTCAATTAGACAGGCTGTGAAAGAGATTGCTAATTGTTTCACAGTATCTGTTCTCTCTTTCTGCATTAAAACCTCAGTATTTCATCTGGGCATATGGCTGCCTAAAATAAGAGTCTATTCTTTACGTTTCTTAGCTGCTCTATGGAGTCATGTGACAAAGCTCTGGCGAATTGCATGTAAGAAGAATTGCAGTATCTTCTACCAAGTGTTTTTAAAAAGAGGGGAAGAGTCTTTGTCTTCACTTTTTGCCTTTGTGATGGCCGGAATGTAGACATGATATCTGACAATGTCACTGTCATTTGAAGACTGAGAATAACAGCAAGAGCTTAGTTATGACAGAGAAAAGAAAGGTAGAAAGTTCTCAGGTCTCTCACATCTTTGTGGAACTCCTATAACCAGGTGTAGAAGAGAAAACTCTGAACTTTAATATGAGATAATTTTTTCTTTATTTTAGCATAATATGAGGGTACAGATGTTTAGGTTACGTGTGTTGCCCTTGCCCCCGCTCACCTCCTCAGTCCAGATTTCAAGTATGTCCATCCCATTGCGTGGTGCACATTGCACTCTTTGTGTACACATATACCCGTCTCCTCCTCCCTCCTCCCCCATCCCCCCTGCCCAATATCTAATAGATGTAATTCTTATATATGCACTTATGTGTTGATCCGTTAATACCAATTTGATGGTGAGTACATGTGGTGCTTATTCTCATCCTCTGATATGTTTCAAAATATCAGAATGATGCAAAAGCAGCATCTTCTGCTCATTGTTAAGAGCTGTAATAGTCTCAAGATAGAGTTGTATTAGAGTTATATCAATTTTAATTATGCTTTAGTAATTTGTCAGTATGTAAATGATAGAAGAAAAATTTTAAAAACTGATTGAAAACTTTTAAAAATGCCTTATTTGTGGGTGAGATAGTTATTTTGATTTCTTCAAAAAACATAAAAACAATTACTAGTATAAATTTTAAATTAAAAAAAACTTGTTTATACAAACTTCGTATACTAAACCATTTTTCTTTTTCTAAGAGAAGAAATATGTCAATAATTTACGTGCTCCTTCAACATCTATTGATTTTTTATAATCCGAATTCTAATATTTTTCAGCATATGTGTGCAAATAATATTCTGAAGATGGAATGTGAAATTAGAAAAAGAAAAGAAAAAGAAAAAGAAAATAAATATCTGAAAAGAAATATCTGAAAAAGAAAATATCTGAAAAGAAATATCTGAAAAAGAAAAAGAAAATAAATATCTGGTTTGTATTACAATCAACTATTTTCTTCTGCTATATTTCATATATCACATGTTGTCTTGTATACTTTCCTATTTTCATTAGACCATAGAGGAGTGAATTATCTGATGGGAGAGCAGCAGCAGCAACAGCATTACCTGGGAACTTGTTGGAAACATAGGCTGTCAGGCCCCATCACAGATTTACCGAATAGAAGCTTCCATTTTAACAATGTGTCCAGATGATTTCTTTGTGTCTTAAAGTTTGAGAAACAACTCTTACATCTTTTATCAATATATAAAAAGGATTTGTATTATTTTTGTTTTGAATTTCTGCTGGATACTAAAAAATATTTTATTAATTTTTGTTTTATATATCAGGGCATACAGAGATAAATTTGAATATAGACATAGATATATATTTCCTTTTTGCATTTAATGTGAATCATGCTTTATCATTCTCCCTTAAAAAAGTATACAGTTAATATCAATATTTCAACCCAATTTGAAAGATGAGATCTTTCACTATGACATCTATCTTATTTTTATTGTAATAATTGATGCTATTTCTGTTATTTTGTTTATTGATTTCAGGAATTTTGACTTCTGCATTGTTTTGCCTTTTTTAAAGCTCCATTGCTAAGTATGTATTTGATTTTATTTATTTTTTCTGGAAGCTTATCTCTTTCTTTTGATTCTAATAATGGCTGTAAATAAGTTAAAAATGAAGCATACATGTAATACTAGTGTTCTTAGGTCAAAATTTCAAAGAAGAAAAGTCTATTGACTGTTTCCATCATAGCAAGAAAATCAACAACTATAAATTGATCCTACTTCTCCATCTGAAATTGTATAGTTTCATGTATTAGAGCATTAAAATATTATAAATTTTTCTTTTCAATAATTAGTTTCATAAAACTATGAATAATAACTTATAATGAATTCTGTTTGTAAATGTTTGAGTAGTATTTTTAGTCCTGATAAAATAATTATAATACATATTTTAATAACTTTCTCATTCCTGAATATTTGTTTATTTTGCCAATTGGAGTATACTGTTAAATTTTACATTTCTCCCTTTGATTCTGCCAGTTTTTGCCTTGTAAATTTTAGAACTCTGTTTTTAGGTGCATATATTTTTTATTGACATATCTTCTTAATAGATTGATCCTTTTATCATTGTCAAATATTCCTCTTCATCTCTTGTAACATGTTCCTCTTCATCTTTTGCAACAATGATTGTCTTAAAGTCTATTTTGTCCCCTGTTAGCATAATAATCTAGTTCTTTTTGTGTTGTAATTTGCAACACATACCTATTTTCATCTTTTGAATTTCAAACCATTTGCATCTTGGAATCTAAAATATGTTTACTGTAAACAGCATATAGCTGGATTTTTGAAATCCAGTTTGACAGTATCTGACTTTTGATTAAATCATTTTTTATTTATTGTTATTATTGATACGGTTGGATTAACAACTGCCATTTGATTTTTCCTCCTATATGTATCTTTTTTCTTACTCCTTCTTTAGTATCTTATTTTCATTATGTGTATATGTTCGTGTAGCTTTTAAATTCCTCTAATGACTATTAGCTTCTTTATTTTCTTACAATACACATCTAAAATTTATAATGTAAATATCATAATCTACTTCAGATTTTTAGCAACTTAATTACAATAAGGTAAGGAAACTTTGCTCTTATATGGCTCAGTCCTCCTCCCCACACACATACACACCTGTGTGCTATTTTTGTCAAAGATAATCTGTCCAAACATGTCCAAACCCTTAAACTACAGTGTTATGATTAATGCATTGCATAATGTTATGTCATTTAAAGAAGCTGAAAGGAGAGAACAAATATATTTATAATTTTTTAACTTTCTTATTTACTATCTTTGTTTCTCTTTATTTCTATGTTAGAGTCAACTTATCATTTGCTTTCATTCTCTCACTCTGCTATATTGACACTTTATTCCTCTCTCCCTCATTTTTGTTGTTATTGTCAAATATATGACATTTCCATATGTTATAAGCTCAATAACACAATTTTATAGGTAATATTTTATGCAATTTCTTCTTAAGTCAATGAGGAGAAAAAAGGAGATGATATGTAATTATTGAATCTTTTTTGTTTACCTTCTTACTAGCATTCTTTGTTATTTTGTGCATGGATTATGGTTCCTGTATTGTGTCAATTCCTTTCAACCTGAGGGGCTGTCTTTAGGATCTCTTTTACTGCAGATCTTCTAGCAACAAAGTTTCTCAATTTTTGTTTACATGAAATGTCTTTATTTCATTTTCATTTTGGAAATACAGTTTTGCTGGGATCTTATGGTATCCTGATAGTATTTTTTCTTTCTCTTTCAACAATTTCAATGTGTTGTTACACCTCTGTCTTGTTTCCATTGCTTCTGATAAGAAGTCCTCTGTTTAAATCTGTTATCCATCATGAGTTAATTTTTGTGAGAGGTGGGAATCCAGTTTCAGTCTTCTGCATGTGGATATCCAGTTTTCCCAGCACCACTTATTGAATAGAGATTCTTTTCCCCAATGTATACTTTTGTCTGCTTTGTTGAAGATTAGATGACAATATGAGGATGGTTTTATATCTGGGATCTCCATCCTATTCCAAAGGTCGATATCTCTGTCCTTGTGCCAGTACCAGGCTGTTTTGGTTACTACAGCCTTATAGTAAAGATTGAAATCTGGCAGACTGATGCCTCCCATTTTTTTTTCTTTTTACTTAAGATTGTTTGGCTATAAGAGGTCTTCTCCGGTTCCACATGAAGCATGGAATTATTTTTTCTAAATCTGTAAAGAATGATGGTGGAATTTTGATAGGGATTGCATCAATTCTGTAGATCACTTTAGGTCGAATGGACATTTGAACAGTATCGATTCTACCAATCCATGAGTATGGTAGGGATTTCCGTCTGTGCACATCGTCTACAATTTCTTTTCTCAGTGTTTTGTAGTTCTCCCTATAAATATCTCTCACCGCCTTCATTAAATATATTACTAAATATTTAAATTTTTTTGATGCTATTGTGAAAGTTGTTGCATCTTTGATATGAACAGAAACTTTTCAAAAGAAGGCAGAATAATGGCCAGCAAACATATAAAAAAGTGCTCAACATCTCTAATCATTAGGGAAATGCAAATCAACACTACAATGAGATATCACCTAACTCCAGTGAGAATGGGAATAATAACAAGAATCTAGATAGAACTTAAGAAAATCAATAAGAGAAAATCAAACAATCCCATCAATAAACAGGCAAAGGGCATGAACAGAAACTTTTTAAAAGAAGACAGAATAATGACCAGCAAACATAGAAAAAACTGCTCAACCTCTCTAATCATTAGGGAAATGCAAATCAACACTACAACGAGGTATCACCTAACTTCAGTGAAAATGGTCTCTATCAAAAAGTCCCAAAATAACAAATGCTGGCATGGATGTGGAAAGATTGGAACACTCTTACACTGCTGATGGGACTGCAAATTAGTACAACCCCTTTGGAAAGTAATTTGGAGATACCTCAAAGAGCTAAAAATAGAAATACCATTTGATCCAGCAATCCCACCACTAGATATCCATCCAAAGGAAATAAAGACATTTGCACGTTTATATCAGCACAATTTATAATTGCTAAGATGTGAAAACAACCCAAATTCCCATCAGTACATGAGTTGATTGATTAATAAAGTGTGAGATATATATATATATATATATATATATATCATGGAATATTACTCAACTACAAAAACAATGGTGATCTAGCCCCTCTTATATTATCCTGGATAGAAATTGAGCCCATCCTTCAAAGTGAGGTATCACAAGGATGGAAAAACATGCACCACATGTACTCACTATCAAACTGGTACTAATTGATCAACACTAAGGTGCTCACATGGTAGTAACACTCACTGGGTGCCAGTCAGGTAGGGGGGTGGGGGGTGAGGGTAGAGGAGGTGGGGTGAGTAAACCCACAGCTAGTGGAGATGGGGTGCACTGTATGGGGGAAGGACACACTTGTGGCCCTGGCTTGAGTGAGGCAAATGCATTTCATGTAATCAAAATGTTTGTACCCCCATAATATCCTGAATTTAAAAAAAAGAAAGAATGAGGACATACCTTTACAATAAAGATAAGACAAGAAGTGTCTAAGTGAAATGTCAGAGATATCAACTGTTAATACTTAATGTGATCAGACATTTCATACTTAATAACCTAATTTTTTTTTTTTTTTTTTGTGGATGCAATGGGCTCACTACTCCAGGCCTGTCTCTATCTCCCAATATTGGATTACTAAATTAGATGGTCTTAGCAGGATTTTTCCGAGGTTCTTTAAGGAATCCATTTCTTTTTGGATCACTAGACCTAATTTATTTTAAACATAGACATTTGCAATGTCACATGAATAAATTAACAAAAGTTTATTCATGGTGTCCAAAATAAGAAAGTGACCTTTCATTGCTCACTGTTAAAGGATAATATTAGTTAAATAGATCAATATTATTAAAAACTGAAAACAGCTGTGAGAAATGGTTTTACTGCTGGCTACAAATATAATTATTGATCTACTTGTTACTTAAAAGCAAAGCCCTTGCTGCCCCTCAGATGCTCTACCAACTCCAGCTTCTAGAGAAATGAAACTGACCAGCTATGAAAATTGTCTCAATTTTGCCCAGGATTCTGGTTTGGGGCATGCAAATATGCTGCTCCTTTGGTACCTTATATAGGAAAAGAATGCAATGTTCAATATTGAAATGTGTCTGAAAATATCACCTCAAAAAAGGAATTATTTGTATGCTCTTTTTTTGTTTGTTTTATCAGCATAAGTCAGTCCAAATGTTTGTATGCTCTGTCAAGATTATTTTTGTATGAGTTTAACAGTTCAAGCAGAATGTTACTTTTTTTGATAATAATTTGTCCTATTTTATGAGCCTAAATCTAAATTTCAGTTGTATTAATAACAAACTTTATTATGTTAGTGATGCATTTTGTGCTAGCATCCTAAAACCAGGTACCTAGATTTTATACTACTAGTTTTACTCTTTGAAAGAGGAGGGAGAAAAACTTTTAGAACTTGGATATTTGCATATGAAAGCCTGCAGAGTGCATTGAAAGAGTTCACAACTAGAATACAAAGCTTGTTTTTTATTTCAGTACCTGTGTTTGGGAGGGAAAATTATATATTCAAACAACATCAAGACCTACATTCTTTCAAACCTTAAAAAAAAACCAAGAGAGACAATTGGGTAACAGGTCAGTTCAGTACACTAAGAGTCAATTAACTGAACTGTTTCTTAGGCTTAACTTTAACACTGAACTTGGACATCTAACCTGCCTCCCTTAGATTTTCATTTCCTCTTTTAAGGAAAAAAATGGAAGAGTTGATTTGAGGCTAAGATATGTTTCATTTAATCATTATTCTGCTTCAAAAATTGCACTAATTACAGTGTAGTTATAAAATACATAATTCATTAAATAATAAAAATTAAATTAGCACATAAAATAAATATACAGTAAAATTATATATCAGGAGATGTCTGTCTTTATTACTGTATTCATTTTTTTTAAATATTCCCATATTCACATGTCAATATCCCCTCATCTTCTCCTACGTTCTTATGCTAACAAGATGAAATTAGGGTTAAGGCCAAATAACTACCAGAAGAATCTCTATTGCCATAGAAAGAATTACAAAGTAAGGAAAACACAAAGTAACTAAAATTATGGAAAATTTGGCCATCATATTTAATATTTCCAAGAACATAGTAAAATTATTCCTAACCACAGAAGAACTTGAAATATACTAACACGTAAGACCCATGAGATCAGGATCCCTTAAGTTCTCTTTTGTATGTCTAGAATTTAAAAAGAACCTGCATATGGTATATGATCAAAAATATATACTTATTAAGTTTTCATGGAACTTTCCAATGTCATAAAATGTAAGTGAACACTTTGTCCTCTTCCATGGAAAGAAACTGCTTGGTCCTTAATATAAAGTGTATTTTATGAATTATGTTTTTTGATATTCTCTTTACATTCTTCATTTGTTATTATTTCTAACAATTCTTTCTCAATTTCAAATAAGAAGAGGAAATTGTCAGGCCCATTCTTATTCTTAGCTTCCAAATGCCTTGTCCTCTGCGTAAGGGAAGCCAGTTACTCTGCATATGTACTTTTATCACATGTCACTTTTGCAAAGACAAGTGTTTTATCAAAAGGTGACTAATCAACTACAGTCAGTACATCCACCTTATGTTCAAGCCATTTTTGAAACTAAGCTTCACGAATGCAGTATCTTGGTTTTGAGAACTTGATTCTTAACCTTCTTCCTAGGCACTACCATAGCACCCTTTCATCATTCCTTACCTCATGACCCAGTTATCAATTGTAACCCTTTGTTAATGATCTTGTTGAAGGGTTCTTGCCCTGGTAGGATTACTACTCTCTCAAAACTCTCTTTTATACCTGAGTTTCTTATTTTCTTTTTCCAGGAGTCATTTTAGAGAACAAAGGCTACCATGGAAATAAAAATTAAAGTGAAGTATATCCTTGAGGCACCTTTCTTATCAAACAAATAATCCTTTCATTTCAGAAACTATCTTTAAATTATAGCCCAGAATCCTAACCCATCAGAAAAGAGGTTATAGTAATAGTTTCAATTCTCATTTTTTTAACCATCTTCCATGTTGTGTTATAAGACATTCTGTCCAAATTTAAATATAGAGTAGCAATGTTTCTCTGTGTTTCAAAACACTTCCAACAAAACACTTATTTTCCATATTTTTAATTCTTTATAGTGCCTACCCTATTAATCTTTGTGCTTTTACATCTACCCTCATTTTTTGATGCCAAAAGCAAATGCAGATATCTCACATAAAGCCCCATTGCCTAACCTTCACTCGTACCTCCATTCTTACTATTTTTGAGCATTTTCCCTTTCCTATTACTTTGTAGTCATACATAATTTCAATTGTTTCTCATAAAATCTATGTAGTGTTTTACAGATTCTTTGTTTTTTTCGGATTGCTTTTCCTGTCTTTCTTCACTTGGTAAACTTCATATATCTTTCAAGAAACACTAAGATATCATATTCTTAAAAGACTTTTATCTGTATCAAGTGGTCCCCTTCGCATAATTCTTAAGAACTGTGAAAAGGAAGAGCGTTTGGATTCTAGTTCTGCTACTGAGACTCTGGGCTTCAGTTCCCTCACATAGAAAATGAAGATTCTAATATCAATGTCATATCAAGTTTGTAAAATAATTAATAAGATATTTCTCATAAGGTGTTAGAACACTGTGGCGCACACAGTAAACTTGTTGAATTTGTGAGCATAACATAGTTTATTTTCTTTTATGTCCTTGATATGATATCTGAAATTATTATTAGTAGTAATTATTGAAACATGATTTATTAAAATGGTCTGACTTAATGTGTGCTTTCCCAGCAGTGTTATAAGTTTTTCGAGATAAGAAACTGTGTGTTATTTATCTGAATCTCTCCAGAGTCTAGCACAGTATGTGAAATATGGAATAGACTTCCAATAGAAGTTTTCCAGAATTTGCAGAATTTTGCAACTTCGTTTTGTCACATTTTAAGTGAGAGTATTCCCTTTAGAGCTCTGGCTTTTATTTTTTCCTTTTGAATGATGCCTCCAAGGCAAATAGTTCCAATGAGCTTGTAGCCTAACTCTCTCATTCCTCTAGTTTTCTATGATTGAGTGAATACCCCCACCAGCTATAGATGTGCCCAAGCCAGCATACTGGACTCCATTCCTCTGCCAGCCTCAATATCCAACTAACCTGCAACTTCGATGTCTGAATTGTTCTTCAACTCATCTTTTCTCTCCAGCTCAACTACAATTAACTTAGTTCAGGGCATCATCATATTTCAACTGGGCTGTGGCAATGCTCCCTTAAATTAATGGTTTTCCACTCTGGCTATACTTAAGAATCACATGGGAAGCTTTTAGCAATGCCCATTTCAGAACCCTACACCAAACTATTTAAAAAGAAAATCTTTTTAGATGGGACTAGGGGTTCCATATTTTTTAAAACTACCTAAGTGGTAGTTTCTCAAGGGTACCTAGAGTTGAGTTGGATTTATTTTACTCCCTCTGTTTTTGTTGTCTCTGATATTTTCTTTACAAAATCATAGTGAGTTTTCTGTAACAGAAAGCTGACCTTGTCACTATTAATATATTCTTTCAATAGGGTTCTGTGCTCTCAGAATAAATCCTGACATGTCACATATTTAATTATTTGGCCTCTGCTTAACCCCCCAGATCAAGCATCATTTGTATTTACTTTATAAAATATATTTTTAAAAATATAACCATAATCTGCAATTTTGCTTATTTTATACCTCACTCATCTGAACCTTCACCCAACTTTTTTGTCCATCAGAACTCAGCACAGAAAGTATTTTTTTTTTTTTTTTAGATTTCAGTAAAGCCGTGTGCATTCTAGCATTTTATATAAATAGTATCATATAATATATATACTTCTAGGTCTAACTACTTAACAAAATGTGATCAAAAGAATGTCTGAGAGTTGACTAGTATTCCATTATATGAATAAACTATAATTTGCTTATATATTCTCCTATTGATAGAAATTTTGGTGTAAAAATAAAGCTTCTATGAATATTCTTGTAAAAGTTGATTTGACATATGATATTATTTCTTTTGGAAACTTATCTAGCAGTACAATTTGTGGATCATGTGGTAGGAGTATTTTTAAATTTATAAGAAGAAAATTTCTGAAGTGGTTTTATCACTTTACACTTCCTTCAGCAATGCAAGTGAATTTTGTTTGCTCCACAAACTTGCCAACATTTTTAATTTTAGTCATTTTAGCAGGTGCGAAGTAGTATCTCAATGTGGAACAACGCAGAGTGCGACATGATATGATGATGGGCCACAGTCAGGGATGGTGCATCATCCTATACCGGGCTAGGACCTTCTGTATAGCCTCAATATAACACTCACCACCCTGTATCATGGGCATCTGTTCCTCCTTAATGAGTCTGCCTAATGGGTCTGCCTCACTAAACAATCAGCTGTCTTGGTACCATATCTCACTGTGCATTGTTTCCCAAGAATTTTTCACAGTGACTTTCATACAGTAGAATCCAAATTAATCCTTTCCCATCAGTTCAGAGATATAACATTGCTTGCACTAAATTCAACTATTACCTAACACATTTTAATTTAACTCTAATTTTTATTTATTCTGCTCTAAGATGAAAATTTTAACTTCCCTTATTTTTCAGAAAAGTTCCCAGATAATTACACAATTTCTGTTACTCATACCTATTTTATGTACTTCAGGATATCACAGCACTTTGTCATCAAAAAGCTTAATTGCTTGCTGCTAACTTGGCATGGAAAAGATGTGAGTATATTTTCTGACTATGTTTCCTAGCTACTTACAGTGGTGGACTTTAAACCTGCTCTCTTTACTTGTAGTCATAAAAGGGGGAATATTTATGAACAAGCTTACGGCTTTCAAAACTCTCTAAATCTATGATGGTCTTCTAGCCACTGAAGTGGGTGGAAAGTGTTATCTGACAACTAGATTTACAACAGCCATCTTACTTTCTATTGTGAATGAAAGTTATTTTTACTGGTTAGGTTTGGGGTATTTTTTTCCTTTCACTTTTTGTTCTTAACAGGCTTCTAGGATTTTATAATTTAATACAGGTTGCTCACAAAAATACTTAATTTTTTCTTGTTTCTTAGTTCTACTAAGAAAAATACTTTTTCAAAGAAGATCAGACTCAAGTGTTTAATACGATATTTCCATTCTATAAATTCTGATTGAAATTATGATCAACTATAACATACAAGGATTTCTTGATATATTCTCATCCAGTTATTTACAATGTTATAGTCACATTGCTTGTTCTGAAATCTACTATTATGGCCATGTCCCTTTCAAGATTTATTATCCATATAGAAACTATCTTAGTCCATTTGTGCCACTATAACAAAATACCAGAGATTGGGTAATTTATAAACAATAAAAATTTATTTATTGCAATTCTAGAGGCCGAGTAGTCCACGATCAAGACACTATTGGATTCAGTGTCTGGTGAGGGCTGCTCTCTGCTTCCAAGGTGATGCCTGGTGCTATGTCCTCACATGGCAGAAGGACAAAACGGACACCACCAGGTCCTCATATGGTAGAAGAATGAAGAGCAAAAGGGAGCAAAGCCAGTTCCTCAACCACTTTTATAGGGCCTTACTACCACCCACTAGGGCCCTATTCTCTTAACCTACTCTCCTCCTCAAGTCCCCACCTCTTAATATTATTGCACTGAAGATTACTTTTCAATATGAATTTTGGAAGAAGCCCAAACATTTGACTAAAAGAATGACTAATTTTCTCATTTGCAAGACTGTCTCCTGATTTTTTTTTTTTGGTCATATTTAAGGATATTAGTAAGCATGTTTAATTTAGTGCCATCTACAAATATAATGAGCATGATTTCTTTCACAAATGTTTAAAAGTTATCTATTTTAGTCAGAGTTCTCTAGAGAGACAAAACAAATAGGCTATGTGCAGAGATACATTAAACGACATTACGGAAATTGGCACACTTGATTATGGAGGCTAAGAAGTCCCAGAACAGACTGTCTGCAAGCTGGAGAACCAGGAAAGCCATGTAGTGGGGCCCAGTTCAAGTCCAAAGAAGGATGTCTGGGCTCCAGCTCTTGCCTTCCACCTGCAGCCACCTTGTTCCATCTAGGCCCCAGCTGATCCGATGGTGCCCCACCCACATTAAGGGAGGATCTTCTCCAATCAGTGCACTAATTCAAATACCAATTTCTTCCAGAAACACGCTCATAGACACACTTAGGGAAGCTTATTCATTCAGGATACAATGGGAACACATGGAAAGTTCATTAGAAGGCACATGAAGGAAGGCTTTCTAAGGGAAGTGGTAGCTAAGACATAAAAGTTAATTAGGAAAAGGTAGAGTATGAGGACTGGATTAAAATATTTAACATTCCAAGGAGAGAGATTAGCCACTGGCAAGGCTCAGAGACCAGAAAGATCTTGGAAGATTTGGGGAAGTGAAAGTAGTACCATATGGCCAGAAAGTATATATGCGTGCCATGTGTTCTTGAGTGTTTCTGAGTATATTTGTGTTGAAGGGGCAAGAAAAGGAAAAAGTTGCAAAAGATGAGGTTGGAGAAAAATCTTTTAGGCACTTATAAACCATGTTTAGGATAGAGATGAACATGACCTACCACTATGCTATTAGTTTTCCAGGCCAAAAAGAACAGAAGAAAACAAAAATCTTTACTCTGATCAAGGAAGAACATCTGATGAGAATATTACATACTATTCTGCATTTCTGAGACATTCTCTCATACTCTGCCTTAATCCACACATTCCTTGTTGTTTCCTTCATATGCCACGTACCTAATGAAGTCTTTCTTTGCATCGCTAAGTAAACGTATTTCCTCTATTTCTAAATCTGTATAGTGTCATTTTTCTCTGATATGTCAAAATCTTTCTGGATATACAGATTATTTGTAAACCTACCTTCTCCCACTAGACCAAATCACTAAGGAAAGGTACCAGATAATTATTTAGCAACCATTATAACAGAGTTTTATAAATTGTTAAATTGAAGAGTATTGTATAAGTCACAATAGAAACTTAAGAAAATAAATGATATGATTCTTCAGAAAACTTTCAAGACGTAATAGCAAACATTTTCACAATGAAGCATTATTTTCCAAGTTGTTAACTCTATGTGAGAAGGCCAGGGTGGAAGTGCATCCATGACATCTTCTGCTAATTAAAATTCTTAATGTTAGTTTACCTGATGCTACTGAAATTACAATTTAGATATTTTTCTTGAAAAAGCACCACCGACCACTCATGAGATTGAAGAACAGTACGCTAACTTGTAAGTGAATCAACAATGAAAATAGGATCAGATGAGGATAACGACAACCAATTTTGGATAGCATTTTTTCCTTAAAACAATGTGCCCAGTTATTTGAATGAATGCCTTTGGACTGAGTGCAATAGTTTCATGCAGTGTTAAAAATGGACTCTCTGACTTTGATCTTTCTGTGCAATTAAGTACCACAGACTCAACTAGTCCATGATGATTAGCAGAGGTAGCAGAGACAGGTTGAGTCTTGTTCTCTAAAACTTCTGCTTATTACTTCTCCATCTGTAATGGGAACACATGTTCTTATAGAACATCTGATTGGAGCTGAGGATTTTGCCATGTAGGGATTTTTCCTTTGTGCAAAGTTATAAGTTTTTTATAAAAGTGTAACAACAATAAGGGTACTTATTGAGGATTTACCACATAATAACCCTTTACATGTTTTATGTCGTTATTTTTTCATACAAAAGCCCAATTATGTATCCTTACTGCTCTACTTTTGTAGATGAAAAAAACCCTCTTCTGCATACTATCTTGTAATACTTGGGGCTTTCTTCCACATGTCTTCTAAATCTTCTATAGTCTAGGTTAAACATGCTTAGTTTCTTCAAGGTAATGTATTTACAATTGCCTCATGGTTTTGACTGTGCTCAGTTTGGTTTATCATTCTTACAAACAAGCAACCAGATCCACACAGGACACCAATGAGTTAGGCCAGGCAAGTAGGAGCCTCATTTCCTTTCTCTGAATGCAGTACTTCATGCCTCTTAATACCATTACAGTTATTTGGAAACCAATTACATCAATGTCATACTACATTTACAACTGAGATTATAAAAATGTTTACCCAATCTGTCACATGCAAAGGTTCATCTTCTCAATTTTCTAACTGAGTTACTATTATTTACATTGTAATTAAAGCATTTGAATGAAATGAACTTTAGAGATAACTTTAGAATTGATCCATTTTCAATATTGTCTGCTATTGCACACTTTCTAGATTTTTAATTTGGTAAACCACAACAACAACAACAAAAAACCCTTTGAATAGCCAGGGATAAGTCTAGGTCCTTAATGTCACATAACCATAGACATCTCACCTGGGTTTCATATAATTATCATTAAAAATTATTTATTGATGAAATTTTTTTGACAACAATGCCGAGAGTTTTCTCAGTAGTTAGAAAGACCAGCTAGGGATCCCATTTTATTTTCAAATGATTTTACAACAGGCTACATTGAAAATGAGGGAAAAACATTTAAGACATTATTTTCTTTTAATTATGTCGTAAATATTAAATGAAAGTTTTAAAATTATAGGCACATCTTTCAGTACAGCATTTCAAAAAACTGTTTTAACTATGACCATGTATAAATATTTAAAAACTAGTATGTCATTACTTTAATCTTAAAGGACACTTGATAAAATTACTTCTTTTATTCTGAATGCATAAGATAATATTCTCTTCAGTCTGAAACTATACTCCACAGGATATGTTTAAAACCACATCAGACATATATACTTATAACAATGAGGAAGAAAAGCAGCTCCTTAGAAAAAAGGAATGAGTCTATCTATAAGATTTTAGTTTTCTGAAGTTGCAATTTACAAATTAAGCTTTTCCCATCATCACTGTTGGTGCTTTAGACTGGATATGGGAGCTAAAACAGCCATGAGCGCTTTAGCTTCACATTTACAAAGAAAAGCAAACATCAAACTCTTATTCTTCTGTGCACCGCAGAGCAAATGTGCCAGGAGGAAAAACCGTTTCCTAGCCCTCACATAGCCTGCACAAAGGTGTTCTTTCTTAGAACTCCAGAGAGAAATACTTTCAATGTCTTTCTAGCCCCAAGAGAGGTAGCGGACACTCATGAAAATGGCAGTTTCACTCGTCTATTCTCACAGAGGGGAGTTGCCACTAAGAGAATGGCCTGCTCAAATAAAGCACATACAAAAATAGATTTTTAATTTTCAAAATTTAAAGGAGAAACACTTATCAAAGGGGTTGTGGGCACAGATATATACTATAGCCTGGCTCAAGAGGATGATTTTTCTCTCCCTGTGTCTCTGGTCTATGACAAAACTTGCTCCAAGGGAAAATTGAACCCCAGAAAAAAAGAAGAGAGAAGGGCCTTATTTTAAACATTGGCTTATTATTTGAGAAGTGACTATATGAGAAAAGAGTCTTGCTCGCAGATCCTGTGGCTGCGACTATCTAATTTGCTCAATGTGTATTCAATATGTACCCTTCCATTCTATACATAAATTTCTATTTGTTTTAAACATTCAAAATACCTTTTCTTAATTTATCAGCTGCCTAATCAGATGCCATTAATACTAGTTCATCCTATTCATAATTGGTTTGCCTGTTTTGTAGTTTTTTTAAAGAAACACTTTATGTTCTAATTTTGCAAAATATTCCTCTATAGTTTTAAATTTATAGTTTAATTTTAATCCATTCATTTTCATTCTGAGTCTAAATTATTATGCTGTATTAGAAACAAATTCAATTATATTTCTCTTCTTATATGAAACAAGTTTTTCCCCACAAAACTGCTAAATAATGCATTATTTTCACACTGTTTTTGGTCCCCTCTTTCTTGTATATTGAATTCTTCTACACACGTAGGACTGTGTCTGAGCTATTTTTCATTGGCTCATTTATCTGTTTTTGCAAAAGTAACAAACATTTATTATTATTAAGGTTCATGGTATGTAGTATGTCTTAATGTCTGGCAGAGCAGATCTCTTTTTAGGGTTGATTTAGGTAGATATTTTTTCTGCATATGTAATTTAAAATAAAGTTTTCAGTTTTATATTCATTTATAATTTTATAATGGGAAATAAAGTGTTAATGTTAAAAATCGAATAAAATTTTAGATGACATTTCATATAATTTATAGATTATTATTAGTATAAACTACACTTTTGTCTTATCATCTAAGAGCTTTAATATCATCTATGATCTTTGTCAGAGATTTAAATGCTTATCCAAAAGGCTTTTGTTATCTTGACTTGCTTATTTTATGTGATTGTTCATTTCCTAGATATTTTATAGTTTATATTGCTCTTGAGACAATATATTATTTTTATTGCATTTTATGGTTGCTGTTAAAGAGAATTGCTCTTGTATCCAGCTGGTTTTGTATCCAGAAAATTTGTTGAATAAATTTAGTGATTCTTATAGTTTGTTGATTTGGAATTGGCAGGTAGTCTTTTCATCTGCAGATAATTATGGTTGTATTTCCTTTCTTAAAATACTGAAAAATCTGCATAATATTACTTATTTATAGCTTTTACCATACCCTCTATAAATTATATTAAACAATAGTTATGATGGGGGCAAAGATATTTGCTTATATAACGTTTGCTATAGTGTTTTGACAAAGCTTTATCAAATTAAGGAATTGTTCCTCTATTCTTGCTGAGAATTTTTATCATTATAAAGTGTTGAAATGTATCAAAATATTTTTCTGCATATGACATATTCATACATGTTGAAATAGCTTTACATTTTCAACTTAAACACTAACTTGATTGTGATACATTAATTTCACATTTTTAAATAAGTTTAGATGATGTATTACTGAAGATAGTGCAACTACGTTTGGAAGGAAAATGGGCCCATAGTTCTTCTGTCTTTACATTTCTTTATCATGTTTTGTCCATCATATTGCAGCAGCCTTATTAAATAAACTGATTAGCTTTTGTGCTTTTTCTATTTTCTGGAGGGGCTTGTAAACATAAGAATTAGTACTGTAGAATTGTATAGGATAGTATTGTAGAATTTATGTGTAAAGCTAGCTGGTCCTGATCCTCAAGTTTTGTTTGTGTTGTAGTTGTTCTTTGTGTGTGTGTGTGTGTGTGTGTGTGTGTGTGTGCGTGAGTGCATGTGTGTGTGTGGTTAAATCGGTGTGAAGAGATGACACATTTGATTCCCATTTTCAATTTATTACATCTATATTTATTCAATACTTTTACTTCTTCTTGAGTAAATTCTAGTATTATATAATTTTCAGAAATTTAACATTTATAATCTATTTGGTTATTGCTGTTTTTTATTTTCTTCCCTACATTTATCTATTTTTGACCTTGTTTCTTTGATTTTGTTATATTCCTCCTAACCCAACTACTTTTGAATGCTTAATTTATTTAAATATATTACAGATTTGAATGTAATTAAATGTATGTATTTCCAATTGTATACTACTATGATTGTGTCAAATTTTGACATATAGTGTTTTTGTCACTCAGGTTTTTACAAATTTATTGAAATATTTTTCTCATACTATAATATACACTCATTTAAAGTATACAGTTATATGTTTTATAGCATATAAACAGAGTTGTGCAATCATCACCGTAATCTTATTGTAGAATATTTTCAATACCTCAAAAAGAAATTCCCATATCTGTTAGTAGTCATTCCTCATTCTCCTTCCCCCCATCAAGCTACAGCCCCTGAGAACCAATAAACTACTTTATATTTTTATGGACTTAGCTATTCTAGACATTTTCATAAGTGAAATAATTCAATATATAGTCTTCTACTACTGGCTTGTTTCACTTAGGATAATGTTTTCAAGGTCCATCTATGTTGTAACATGCATTGGTACTTCATTCTTTAAATTGACAAATAGCATTCCATAGAACATGCATACCACATTTTGTCATTTAGTTTTAGAATTTCATACTTTTATGATTTCTGTTTAAAAAATTATTTAACATTACTTTTTTTTTATTTCAGGATATTATAGGGGTACAGACATTTTGGTTACATGTTATGACTTTGTCACACCTAAATCATGACTTGAGGCATGTCTTTTCCTCCCTACAATGTTCACCGCGTCCATTAGTTGTGACTTTACCCACCTCCAAACCCCCAATCCCTAAAGAATATTACTACCGTGTGAGCACCATAGTGTTGATCAGTTAGTGCCAATTTGATGGCAAGTGCATGTGGTGCCTATTCTTCCATTCTTGTGATACCTCACTTCAGAGGATGAGCTCAAGCTCTATCCAGGAAAATATAAGAGGTGCTATATCACCGTCGTTTCTTATAATTGAGTAATATTCCATTGTATACATATACAAATTGTTTTTATTTCAGCATATTATGGGGGTACAGATGTTTAGGTTATGTATGTTGGCCTTGACTCCGCACTCCCCCTCCAAGTCCGAGTTTCAAGTGTGCCCATCCCTTGAATGGTGCGCGTTGCATTCTTTGTGTATGCAAATACCTGTCCCCTCCTCCCCTCTGCCCGACATTCAAAAGATGTTATTCTTATATGTACACTTATGTGTTGATCAGTTAATACCAATTTGATGGTGAGTACATGTGGTGCTTGTTTTTCCATTCTTGGGATACTTCACTTAGTAGAATGCCTTCCAGCTCTATCCAAGAGTATACAAGGGGTACTATATCACCATTGTTTCTTAAAGCTGACTAGTACTCCACGGTATACATATACCACATTTTAGTAATCCACTCATGTATTGATGGACACTTGGGTTGTTTCCACATCTTTGCAATTGTGAATTGTGCTGCTATGAACATTCAGGTGCACATATCTTTATTATAGATTGTCTTTTGTTCCTTTGGGTAGATGCCTAATGCTGGTATTGCTGGATCAAATGGTATTTCTATTTTTAGCTCTTTGAGGTATCTCCAAATTCTTTTCCACAGAGGTTGCACTAATTTTCAGTCCCACCAGCAGTGTAAGAGTATTCCTATCTCTCCACATTCTCACCAGCATTTGTTGTTTGGGGATTTTTTGATAAAGGCCAATCTCATTAAGGTTAGGTGATATCTCATTACATTTTATAGTTTCAAAACATCTGATTTAAAAAATCTATTTTCTTGAAAATTAATTGATACTCCTACACAATATTTGTGTGCACATGGAGACATTTCTCTTCCTTTTAAACATACAAACTTAATTGATCAAAAATTTAGATATAATAAATTGGATGCTGTTAAAACTATTAAAGAACTATGCATTTTTGGTGGGAAATTGAAATATTTGGAAGATCAATCTTTCTCTTTAATTGGAAACATTAAAACAAATTGAGAGACGGACTATCACATGGAAAATAATGTACTTTCATTCTTGCTCCAGAAGACAGAAGTAGATTCAGTGAGGAAGGACATATACAAGGGGGACCCATTTTAGCCCATTGAATTTGCTAATATTTAGAAGATATTTTCAATAGTGGAATATATTCCCTACCTCTAGAAGTAAGTGATCAGGCTGTCTGGCTACCTGGTACACATTCAGATGTCTTATATTTAGGTAGAAATTTGGTCTAAAATATATCAAAATACCCTTTCAACTGTAGAATGTAGTATTTTGTTAAGTAGTTCTAACATCCTATTCAGCTAATAGGAATAAGTTCCTCTCTTATAATCATGTTAGGCAAACTTGAAATAATGTGTGTAATTGATTTCTTATCTAATCCTGGGTTTAAGTCAAAATGAAATTTTAAAAGTAAGTCAAAATGAAAATTCAAAATTATTCTTTAAATTATGCCTTAGCTTTATGCTTTAATACATAAATGTAGACAGATTCTATTTTAAAATATTTCTAGCACACTGTCATTTATAGCAATTAGGATCAGAAGAGCTAGCACATGTGAGTCATCGTAATGAGATTGACATGTTACTCTATTTAACAGTAAAATAGATCCATAAATATTCTCAAACCCCAAGACATTTAAAGATTTTACATAATTGTAGGAATCTTTCTAAGAATAGTCACTCAGGACACACTTTTAGAATTCACACATTTTAGAAGATGGTGGATTTTTCTCTTTTCTATATTTTCTGGTAAGGATTTTCCAGCCTATGGCATGATAGTCTCTTCTTTTTTTTTTTTTTCCTTTCTTAGTGATTTTTTTTTTAGAATTTGTGTATTTTTATTTTTAATTTTTATGGGGACTTAATAGTTGTATATATTTATGGGGTACATGTGATATTTTGATATGGGCATATAATGTTAATAATTAAATCAAGGTAATTGGGGTATCCATCACCTCAAGCATTTCCTCCATTCTATTTTTTTCTCCATTCTAAATAGCAGTAATTTGTTTCTTTATATTTTACTTAATCTTCCAATTTATGTGCCCAAAACTACAATAAACAGCGACATGAACATTTGGGTGGATTGTGGGTATTTAGAGTTATATAATTTGTCTCATTCAAAGTTATCTCCAGTCATGCACCACATAAAAACATTTTGGCCAATGACAGACCACATATAGATGGTGGTCCTATAAGATTATAATGAAGCTGAAAAATTCCTATCAGCTTGTGAAGTTGTAGACTTTGTAATGTCGTAGTGCAATGTATTACTTACTTGTTGGTGATGATGCTGATGTAAACAAAGCTACTGCACTGCCAGTTGTATAATAGAATAACACATACAATTATGTACGGTATGTAATACTTGATAATGGTAATAAGTGACTGTATTATTGGTTTATATATTTACTGTAATTTTTATTGTTATTTCAACAATAACAATACTATTTCTACTTACTAAAAAGACATACTTAACTGTAAAATAGTCTCAGGCAGGTACTTGTCTTTCAGGGGGTATTCCAGAAGAAGACATTGTTGTCATAGGGAATGACAGTTCCATGTGTTGTTATTGCCTGTGAAGACCTTCTAGTGGGACAAGATGTGAAGATAGAAGACAATGAAATTGATGATACTGATCCTCGGTAGGCCTAGGCTAATGTGTGTGTGTGTCTTAATGTTTAACCAAAAATTTAAAAAATTAAAAATAGAAAATGCCTACAGAATAAGGATGCAAAGAAAGAAAATAGTTTTTTACAGCTATGCAATATTTGTGTTTTCAGCTAAGTATTGCTATAAAAGAATCAAAATGCTAAAAAATAATTTTTAAAGTTTATAAAGTAAAAAAGTCACAGGAAGCTAAGGTTAATTTATTATTGAAGAACAATAATTTTTAAAAATAAATTTTGTGTAGCCTATGTGTACAGTGTTTATAAAGTCTCTAGTAGTGTGCAGTTACTTAGAGCAACTTCTAGTCCTGTAAGCTCCATTCATGGTAAGTATCCCATACAGGTATACCATTTTTTATTTCCTATTTTTATGTCATATTTTTACTATACCTTTTTCTATGTTTAGATAAGTTTGAATACACAAATATTTAGCACTGTGTTATAATTAACTACAGTATTCAGGACAGTAACATGCTGTACAGGTTTGCAGCCTAGGAGCAACAAGCTATGCCATACAGTCTAGATATGTATAATAGTAGGCTATCCCAGAGGTCGCCAGCCTTTTTGACACCAGGCACTGGTTTCATGGAAGACAATTTTTTCATAGACGGGGATGGGGGGATGGTTTCTGAATGATTCAAGTGCATTACATTCATTGTGCAAATCACTCTACTAATGATAATCTGTACTTACAGCTGCTGCCAAGAGCCTTATCTCCCATCACCACCTTATTTCTGTCATCAGGCATTAGATTCTCATAAGGAACACGCAACCTAATTTCCTCGCATGCTCAGTTTATGGTAGGGTTAGCGCTCCTATGAGAATCTAATGCCTCTGCTGATCTGGTAAGAGGCAGAGCTTATGCGGTGATGAAGCTTCTCTTGCCCACCTGCTGCTCACCTCCTGCTGTGCAGCCTGGTTCCTAACAGGCCACGGACCTGTACTGGTCTGGGGACCATAGGACTATACCATCTAAGTTTGTTTAGGTACATGCTATGATGTTTGCACAATGAAGAAATTGCTTAACAACACATTTTTCAGGATGTATCCCCATTGTTAAATGACATCTGACTGTATTTCAACAATACCTGAGAATGGCTACCCAGAGATGTTGCAGTTCATTATTGTAATCTGTCTCTATCACTATGTCTGTGCTCATAGCAATACAAATTATCTGTATGTCTGTGCTTATAGCCATTTTTCAAATGAAGTGATGAGAAATCTTCCATTGTTTTTTGGAAAACACCATAAAGCTTTGGGATAGTGCACAAAGTCTGAGCCATTTTTACTAGAGACATTGTCACATAGACTATCATACTAATTTGAGAATAAAACAAAGTTGCATTTAGGTTTTTAGAGATGGCACCATACTTTTGCAAGAGACCTATAATCTGTAATGGTTCCCCTATGTGAATATCACAGGGTTGCTACAGTATACAGAGTAAGTCAAGCTATGCCTTTCATAGATAGATTACTTATATTTAAAATAAATTAAATATATTTTCTGATTCTTCCTAAAGTATCAGTTTTCTCATACACAAATTTAAACCATCTAATATAATCACCTATCTTATAATTAAATATAAGCAAACCTGAAAATAAATAAGACAAATCCCCTCCAATACTTTTTATGACACATTTTCTCCAACAGTGATATGATTAGGCATTTATAGAGTATTTAATGTATTGCTTTATCCTCTCAAAGTGCTATGAATAGACAGGTGGTAAAGATTTCCTCTTCTAATCATTTGAATTTACTTGTAGTAAACTTTGGTGTTTTACATGCCTTCAGTTCATCTTGAATTCCATTCCAAATCCTTCTAGTTTTGTTTTTGTTTGTGTTTGTGTGCTGTTCTTGCTGTTGTTGTTCATTATTTCAAAGGAAAGGAAGAAACTCCATAATACTTTGGAGACCTTAGCTAAAGATTCATCTCCTGAAGTGCCACTGATAAACACATTGTTCTTTGCCACAAAAGTGACATTGTCAGTCAAAAAAATGAAAGACCCCATCTATTTTTATGAACAAAAGTGATTATCATTCATTATTAAACCAGCAAACTAGCACACTGCCAAAAAACTTCTGTTTAATCCTGGCTAGCACTCAGCTAAGGGCTTTGTCCCAGTTTTTACTCATATTATTTTGTTTCATTGATTATGAAAATTGGAGATCTATACTCACTGCTTCTTCTGACACATATTTTTCATAATAGCTATGACTAGCATTTTTTCCACCACAGGAACATTTCCAAATTGATTTAACATTTAGTAATAAAATAACTATCAGTTTAGTAAATGCCATATGAAAACCAAATTTCAATTCCTAGAGATAGACTTCTTCCCTTTCCTGTGTCTTAAGGGCTGATCCTGTCTAAAGCATTGGTTATAGGCATAACCTCATGGCTTTGAAAATCTAGATTCTCATACAATTCTGCTCTCTGCTATGTGCTGGGGTCTCCCATGATTCTGAAATTCAACTCAAAGCATTTCTCTTCTAGCAAAGACCATAAGCAGTGAGTACTGGATGGTGGAGATGGCAACACTGTAGTTCCTTTGTTGTATATCAAAGGATATCGATACACAACAGTATATCAATTGTTGTATATCATGTTTAATTTTTTCTTGTATATCATGTTTAATTTTTTCTGTCATCACTCTTTTCTTCTTCATCACTTTTACTTTCTATTCATGTTATTCCTGGCTTCCTAGGGGAATCTCCTCCTTTCTAATATGCAATTTTGGGAAGGAAACATTACTTAACACGTGCATTTGGCATGTTTATGTCACTAAATTCAATAAGCATTAATCTCTTTGGAATACCATTAATTCCCTGAAACATAGGTCTATTGTATCTGTCAGGAATGAATGATTATAAATAACAGAAACCCCTCTGACAGTAACGTGAAGTAACAAGTTTTGTTTTTTTATGTAAATAGAAGTAGAAAGTTAGTTAGGACATGGGTGGTGACGCTGCGTAATGATAATTTCAGAATTTTAGGCTGTATTTATCTTTATGTTCTGCCATCCTTAAAGCACAGGCTGTTATCATTCTTGTCACTTGGCTGTCAGGAGTCACTTGACAAGCCCAAGATCACATGGCATAGGCAGCATTTGAATAATGATTTCTTCTGCTCTTCATGTCATAGTTTACCCATGATTCCCTCATCCAAGAGCATAATTTCCCTATCCTAAGTAATCAATAGTTTGTGAACAAATATATAGGCATATGGAAATCTCAATCTGGAAATTAAGAAAAAAACAATACTTTGTTAGACACAAAAGTTAGACTGAAAAGAAAGGTGGTAAAAGATGAGAAAGTGATTATTTCTTAATCTCAGCATCCAAGAATGTTTTCCCTGTGGATCTAAATTAGATTTATTCATAGAACAGAATACCAGCAGGCACCAGGTTAGCTCTCAGAGACATACTGCCAAATTATGACTAAGATGTACCTTATTTAATATTCCCTTCCTTAAGCAGCCAGCCATGATCAGATATCAGATTCTTAGGGCCGAAAAAGCTGTAGGTGGATGTAGTCACCTTCCTGCTTAAAATATCATGCTGACATCTTTGGAATAGCTAAGTAATTATTTAAATTATGTTTTTTCTGTTTTGTTTCAATGTTTATTTTTATTTTATTTTATGTTATTTTGGAGTAAGATCCCTTTAAACCGTGTCATAACTACATCCATTATCAATTATCATTCCATAACTATCATCATACAAAAGATACTGCTGGAGGCCGAGCAATTTTAAGATGTATTTTAAATACATCTTCTCCCATTCTTTATCCTTCCAGATTTAACTTAGTATCAAGGTAAAAATTACTTTAGACTATTACAAGGGACAGCTAGGATTTTATATGTCTTCTCAGGCTGCCACAAGAAAATATCATATACTGAGCATCTTAAACCACAGAAATTTATTTTCCCACAGTTCTAGAGGGTGGGAAGTCTGGGATCAAGGTGCAGGCATGTTTGGTTCGAGACAAGAGCCCACTTCTTGGTTTGTTGATGCTGCATTTTTGATGTCCACAGATAGTAGATAGAGAAAAAGAACACACTCTCTCTTTTTATAAGAGTACTAGTCCCATCACAAGGGACCCACCCTCATGACTTCATCTAACCCTATTTACCTACCAAAAGTCCCATCTCCAAATATGATCATTTGGGGGAAGGGGAGGGCTTCAACGTATAAATTTCGAAGGGACACAAATGTTCCGTCCATAACATTCCACCTCACTGCTTCTGGTCTTCTAATGTATCTGTAAGATCATAATTGTAAAGAGAAAAATGGTTTACCTAGTTGTGTGTTTTGATATTCTTTTATATTTTATTTAAAAATATGAAAATCCAAAGTTTTATTTTTTCCAACCATGTAAGTTTCATATGGTTATAAAACCTACAGGTTATGATAGGTTTCCATTACATTTTTATACATAATTTTTTTAAGCCATATACATTATCCTAAACTAACTTGGGAAATGTTAAAGAATTTTTGTAATGAAAAAAATATACATATAGCATATGTACATATATGTATCATATGGTGATGACAAAGATGAAGATGAAACAATGATAAAAAGTGAGAGAAGAAGCTATTTATTGAATGATTTAATATGTGCCAGAGAAAGCTCTTAATATATTTATATGGATTAATCTGAACTGAAAAATTTTCAGAGGCTAATTAGTTTCGAAATGTTCAAAGTGATAGTTTCTCACCCAAAATGGTGGTTTAAGTTCCACCTACAAGGCATCTTAGGCTAATAAATATATGGATTTTCTTTTAATGCATATCTATACTTTTGTCACCACTGATTACTTGGTTTTTTTTCCTTGTTATATCTCTATATAGTGTAAATAATTCAACAAATTTTTTAGAGCGATACAGGAATATTTACTCCATGGACAATATTTTCCTCAGAATTGGCAAAGGGAGGAGGAGAGTACTTACAAAAGGAAAGTGTATGTGCAAATTGAAACTGCTTACACTAGCTAACCCTCCTGCCTTACATAGATCAGATAGGATGTGGATTTTAGTCATTACAGTTAGCGTTACCATATAATTTATTGTCAGAACTGGAACACCTGTGAGAATGAACTGGAGAGCTATTAATAATTACAGCAGACAGCCCATATAAATTCAGATCATGTGTGGCAACAGGATTTATCAGCACCCTATTTTCAAGGTCTCCTTGTTATCATAACACAGAATTAGAATAAAGGACTTTCAGGTAGACCTAACTTATCAACTCGAGAACAACAAAGACTTCTCCAACAAGGTAAGAATGTGCTTTCCTCATCTGAGATTTATGCTTTTAAAATTAAAGAAAAGCATATATATGCAAAGCTATTTTTGTATAAATTTATGATACATATAAAATAAAAAGTGAAATATTTTTCCTTCACAAAACCAATTTTATACCAGCGGTAAATGCTGTTAACAGCCTGTGACATATTCTTCTGAATTTTCTGGATGTGTGTTTGTGCGTGTCTACTCTGTACATTAATCTTTTGAATGAGAATATATATATTTATATATGTACATAGATACGTGTATATATATATATATGTAGTCTACAACTTGTTTGCTTTCTTTAACATGTATCATGGACATTTTCCAAGTGAGAACCCATAGAGTTATAAATTTTTTGAAATTGCTATGTCCTTCGAATGTGCACAGCAAAATGCATTTAATCAATTTCCACTAATGGACATTTAAGAGATTTCTTTTCTTTTGCTATTACAAAGAGAGCTGTGGAATCTTTTACTTGTGTAAATTTGCTTCCTCACAAATATTTCTATAAAATAAATTTCTAGAAGTAGACTTGTTTCATCAGAACTATATAGATTTGAAACATAAATGACACATTGTCAGTGATGTACTAACAAATCCTCCCTCCATGTTATTCTTAATTATGGTCCCCAACAGTTTTTAGAAGAGTTATTTTAGCCTAGTCATCAGAGGCCATTATTATACTTTTTAAAATAATGACTTTATTAAGATAAAACTTACATACTATAAAATTAACACTTTTAAAGTATACAATTTAGTGATTTTTTTAGTATATTAATGTTTAGAAAATTTTCATCACCCCAAAACGAAACCCTGTACCCAATAGCAGTCACTCACACTTGTACTTTTTATGTCATATCTGAGAAACCATCACCTAACCCAAGGTCATGACAGCTTATTCTTTTTTTCTTCTTATAATTTTATAGTTTTATCACTCATATTTAGGTCTGTTATCGACTTGGAGTTAATTTTTTAATATGGTATGATGTAGGCTAAATTCATTGTGTATATATCCTGTTGTCTATTATTGCTATTTCAATTTTGCCATCTTAATAGCTGAAAATTATGCTCTTACTCCTTTCATTTTTGCAATATAGATTGAGTGAGGTTATGTATATGTTCATAGGTTTAATTTCTGGTTTTATATCTTCATTTATGAATTGCCTATTCATGTGCTGTGGTGTGTTTTTATGTGTGTGTGCGTGTGTGTGTGTGTGTGTGTGTAATTTTGGGGGTTCGTGAAGGAAATGTACTAGTCTTTTTTGAAGAAGAATAAGAAGTGGACCTAAAGAAAATCATTGATTATAAGTAATTACTCTTGAGAAAAACAAACACACAAATAGATCAACACTATATGTCTTTCAGCTAACAGAGTTTGGCTTATTTAAATTTTTTTTTAAATTAAAGCAAGGTAGTAAAATATAGCACACATACATTAAACTATAAATTGTATATATTTAAGGATAAAGTTCTACTTTTGGTAATTTTTGTCATAGAAGATATCCAGACTCTTGAATTAAAATGTCATGATAACTAATATATGCAAAAAGTATTTATAAAAATTTGCAAAAGACTTTTCATTTTAGCCTCACAAACTGAAATGAAACTAACTTCTAAAATATACCTTGACAAAATTTAACACACATTTTGCTTCAGAAGTTATGTAAAGCAATAAGAAAATAAATGGCCTTTATAAGTAGTCTCTACCCTATACTTCTAAAAAATAAAAGAACCTTTGATTTGAATATATGTGTACTTTATTTAAATCTAGTACATTAATTTTTATACAGAAATCTTGGATTCATTACATTATATAATTTCAAGACTGTTTAGAAAATATTAGAAGAAAAAATTTAGAATGCTGGAACTAAATAACTATGACAAAAATTATATAAGAATAGGCAAAGGATATTTTAACAATCACTGGTTGAATTTTAGAAAGTAGAACTGTGTTTAATTGCTCAATGGCATATGTTTATTCTATATTTCCTTATGTGATTCAAGAGTTTTATTGTATTTAGTTTAGTAAACTTCTTTAGGTCAATGACATTAGCTTGTTTTAAGAAGCTTAGTACAAAGAGAGTATTTTCACCCTCTTCTATAGGCATGCTTCATTTTATTGCACTTTGCTTTACTGCATTTCACAAATGTTGCATTTTTTACAAATTGAAGGTTTGTGGCAACCCTGCATTGAGCAAGCCAATCAGTGCCATTTTTCCAACAGCATGTGCTTACTTTATGCCTCTGTGTCACATTTTGGTAATTCTCAAAATATTTCAGATGTTTTCCTTATTATTA
>CAUYSK010029160.1:0-19527 GCA_963575035.1 Avahi laniger | reverse complement strand
CGTTGGCTGTCAGCCGGGGGCCTCTTTCCGCTCCTAGAGGCCACTCTCATTCTTTCTCACATGGCCTCCTCCATTTTCGAACCAGCAACAATGTGTTAAGTACATTACATGTCTCAAATCTCTTTGACTTCTGCCACCCACCAGAGAAAATTCTCTCCTTTTAAGAGCTCATGTGATTAGACTAGGCTTACCTGTATATTTTCCCTATCTTAAAGTCCACTATGCCATGTAATATAATCACACAGTGACATCTCATCATAGTCACAGGTTTTATGGATTAGGTTCTGGAATCTTGAAGAGTAGCATTTTTATTTATTCATTTTCTTTTTTCTTCTTTTTTTAAATTGAGGTAAAATATACATATGCAATTAACTATCTTTATAAGTGTACAGTTCAGTGGAAATAAGTACATTTATATTCTTTCCCTTTATCTCCCACCTCTCTCTTCCCCTTCTCAGCCTCTGGCAGCCACTAATCTTCTCCCTATCTTCATGAGACCCACTTTTTTTTTTTAATCTCCAAAACATGATTGAGAATATGCAATATTTGTCTTTCTGTGCTTGGCTTATTTCACTTAACGTAATGGCCTCCAGTTCCATCCATATTGTTGCAAATGACAGGATTTCGTTCTTTTTTATGGCTGAATAATATTCCATTGTGTATATATGTCACATTTTTCTTATCTATTCACGCATTGATGGGCACTTACGGTTGATTTCATATTTGGGCTATTGTGAATAGTGCTGCAATAAACATGGAAATGCGAACATCTCTTAGATATATTGATTTCCTTTCTTTTGGAGATATGCCCAGTAGTAGAATTGATGAATCATATGGTAGGTCTATTTTCAGTTTTTTGAGAAACCTCCATACTGTTCTCCATAGTGGCTGTACTAATTTACATTCCCACTAACAGTGTACAAGCGTTCCCCTTTCTCTACATCTTCACCAGCATTTGTTATTGCCTGTCTTTTCAATAAAGGTCATTTTTATTGGGGTGAATATGTCATTGTAGTTTTGACTTGCATTTCTCTGATGACTAATGATGTTGAGCATTTTTTCACCTACCTATTGGCCATTTGTATGTCATCTTTTGAGAAATATTTGTTCAAAGGCTTTGCCCATTTTTAATCAGATTGTTTTTTTGCTATTGAGTTGTTTGAGCTCCTTATATATTCTGATTATTAACCTCTTTTCGGATGGATAGTTTGAAAACATTTCTCTTATTCTATCAGTTTTTTCTTCACTTTGTTGATTGTTTCCTTTGTTCTGCTAAAGCTTTTTAGTTTGATGTAATCTAAATTGTCATTTTTACTTTGGCTGCCTGTGCTTTTGGAGTCTTATATAAAAAATCTTTGCCCAAATCAATGTCCTGGAGCATTTTCCTAATGTTTTCTGCTAGTAGTTTTATAGTTTTAGGTCTTAGATTTGAGTCTTTAATTCTTTTTGATTTGATTTTTGTATATGGTGAGAGATAGAGGTCTAGTTTTATTCTTGTGCATATGGTTATTCATTTCCCCAGCACCATTTATTGAAAAGCTGTTCTTTCCACCACTATATGCTCTTGTCAAAGATGAATTGATAATAAATATATGGATTTATAAGTGGGTTCTCTATTCAGTTTCATTGGTCTGTGTGTCTGGTTTTATATCAGTATCATGTTGTTTTGGTTACTATAGCTTTGCAGTAAGTTTTGAAATCAGGTAATATGATGCATCCAGCTTTATTCCTTCTGCTCAGGATTACTTTGGCTATTTGGGTTCTTTGTGGTTCATATAAATGTTATGATTTTATTTTATTTCTGTGAAGGATGTCATTGATATTTTGTCATAGATTATATAGATAATTGCTTTGGGTAGTATTGCCAATTTAACAATATTAATTCTTCCAATCCATGAACATGGAATATCTTTCCATTTTTTTGTGCCTTCTACTTCTTTCATCATAGTTTTAATTGTCCTTGCATAGATCTTTCACTTCTTTGGTTAGATTAATTCCTAGTCATTTTGTATTTTTTGTAGCTATTGTAAATGGGACTGCTTTCTTGATTTCTTTTTCAGATTGTTCATTTTTGATGTATATAAATGTTACTGATTTTTGTATGTTGATTTTGTATCCTGCAACTTTATGGAGTGGCATTTTTAGAATGCTGCTTATCACAGGATGTCTTTTACATATAGCTTAGAACATAAATACATGAACGTGGAGCCAGACTGCTTTCATTCAAATCCTGGCCCCAATATTTATTTGCATTACAAACTTGGGCAAGTTTACTTAACCTCTTGGTTCTTCAATTTTCTTATCTGAAAAATGAGATAATAAACATATGGTTTTTATTGAGTCATTTAAACATTTGTATTAGTTAATGTACCAGAAAAGAACCTGGTACATTGTAAGGAGTATATTGGTATTTATTATTATTATTAATCTCACTATTATAATCTACCAATTTAGAGTTCAGATTACTCTTCTCCTTGCAGCAGATCCAAGGAGACTTTTCTGGGCCTCAGCCTCTCTATACATTTTAGTATTATTTAGCTGTCAAAAATATAATTTATATCTTAGTCTGTTGGGGCTGCTATATAACAAAATATCATAAACTGAGTGACTTATAAACAACAGAAATTTATTTCTTATGATTCTGGAGGCTGGGAAGTTTACAATCAAGGCACTGGCAGATTTGATGTCTGGTGAGGGCCCTCTTCTTGGTTCTCAGATAGTGCCTTCTAGCTGTGTCCTAACAAGATGAAAGGGGCAAGGTAGCTTTTATAAGGGAACTGATAAAAGCCAGGGCCTTTTTTGTAAAGGTATTCATGAGCACTCCACCTTCATGACCTACTCACCTCACAAAGTTTCCACTTCCTAATACCATTGCATTGGTGATTAAGTTTCAACACATGTATTTAGGGAGAACACAAGCATTCAGATCATAGCAATTTATAATAAAAAGGATACATTTGAAAAAGTTTAAGAGTTTCTAACTCACAGGAAACACCAAAGGATTTGTTTACATAAAAGAAAACTATGTTTAGTTTACAGTTTTTTTTTTTAAGTGAGCGAAATATAGCAGGTTCATTTGCCTGAATTATAAACTTCAGAATAGAAGTATAGAACCTTTTTTAGTACCACACCCATTTTTAAAATGCCCTTTAATTTCATGTTATGACCAAAAGAAAAAAGGATTTGAAAAGACAGGAACAGGAAGCTTAGGGAAGGACAGAGAGGGTAAAAGGAGACTGAAGGAAAGGTAGCAGGAATGAGAGGAAAGAAAAGAGAGAAAAAGAGAAAGAAACATAAGAAAGTGGAGAGGAAAGACTGCTAAGAGGTAGAGAGGGCAGGTAGGGAGAAAGGAGGGAATGCTGGTAAAATTTACTTAGCACCTGGCATAACTGAGAACTTAGCTTATCTCACCTCAGAACCTTTCAGTGAAGTAGATATTGCCACCATTTTGTAGATTAGAAAACAGCAACTAAAAGAGTTTAACTTTTCCAAGGCCAGTTATGTTAATAAACAGACATTAGAACCTACATCTGTCCAGTGCTCATTGTATCATTCTGGCTGCATGTCCTTAAGGACTAATGGTAAGATAAAAAGTACTTCTCATAGCTCATTGGCACGACCTCGGTGTTTCTGTCATACCGAGAAAAGACTTAGTTGGACTTAGTTGAGGCTTAGGTGTTACTATCTCTTAATACTACCTTAGAATCCTAATTATTTGAGTCAAGACATTTGGATTCTAGTTAAAGAGGATCCCCAAATGATTTATGTCTCAGGATAAGTCACTCTTCTGAGCCACAATATCCTCCTTTGTAAAATATAGGCCTTGGACTAGATCAACTGCCAAATTCTGAAAATCAATGCTTAATGTCATGCTGCCAGATTTTCAATCATTATTCTTGAACTCTTAGATGTCCCCAAGACATTCAAGTTCATGACAGGAAGCAGTGACGTGAGGAACAATCTCAGTGGTAGTAGCAATCTATCAAAATGAAGTAGAGACCCAAAAGCTGTCCTCACATATGTAAAAGGCTGTAACGTGGATTGGGGAGTCAGTGCACTTTGTTGCTCTAGCTAAGACCACTGTACAGAATTTTGCATGTTGTTCATTGCACAAACTTCGGAGACACTATTCAAACACATAATCATAGGCCATGACCCTGACCCCAGGAAGATAGAATGAGGACCAATAGGTTGAGGTAATAAGAAAGGAAATTATGGCTCGGCAGAAAAATAACAAACTTTGTTATGTTTAGAATTGCCCCTTAACAGTGTGAAAACTAAAGTTTTTAGGGGAGGCCACGTGATATAAGAATTCAACCTTTGGATGAGAGTGCAGAGTATATAAGTGACGTTCTGGACTTGTTTTAATGTGGTCAAAGCGAGCTGGGTGATCTTGAAGTCATTAAGCCTTAATTTCTTGAGTTCATATTATTATGGACACAATAATAGTACCTATGGATTTTCTGTGTGTGTATGTGTGTTTATATCTATATTTACATGGCTATATCTATCTTAGCATAATGCTCCACACATAACAAAAGCTCAATAAGTGCTAGGTCTCATTATGATTATTCTCTTTACAACTACAGAATGAAGCTTCAGCACAGCAGAACTCCCTGTTACCTCGGTAGGCATGGGACTGCAAAGAATAGCAACATCATCAGGGATGCCATTTTCCATTCTTAACTGTAGGGTAAGCATGCAACATAAAATCTGTTCTATCTCAAGCTTAGGGCCAGAATCTGGTTAAGGGGTAGAGATTCCCCCACTTGCAGGTAAAGACAGTGGTTCAAAATTATGATCATGGGCTGCCAATTTCTAAATTGTCCCTGAACAAGGCTTTTTCTAAACTTTTAAAATGGAGTTTCTCGAGGGTCCAATGTTGGCAAACATAATCCCCACCATGACTTATAGAATTACACAGCATCTATTTCAAACCTTTCACTCTAGCATGGATATTTCCTCACTTAGAAATGAGTTTAGTAAATTCAGCTTGAAAATTCTATTGTTAAAAACCTTATGATTTCTGTGGGAGTGTCTTTTTTTATTGATAAGAGTTGTAGATGTACCTGGAAAAAAAATGTGATTTTCTTCTACAAGTTGAAAAGATGCAGCTGTCAAAAGTAATCATTGCATCAGAACAACAAAAGCATCTTTGGCTGCTTTATGAGAAAAATAGCAAAGTAGCTTCTTTATGCTCAATGATAAGACAGACTTAGGAAAAGCCATAAAGTTTACATTTCTGCTACTTAGGTCACATTCCTCAATGTGGCTGCATACAAGCTGAACTCATTCTTACCTATAGGACTTCACCTGTGCTATCTGAAAAGACTCTTCTTGACCAAACTGGAGTCAGGCTTCTCTGGGCCCTGTTCTCCGCCAGGCCTCAGCCTTGGGCTCTTTCCTTGGCCCACTAGGTCCAGTTATAGCAAGAATCCTGCAGAATCAGTTTACCAAAATCCCCTCATCTTTGGTATCTGATCAAATTTCTCATCCTCTACCCTCTATAGGTTATCACCCTGACCTGCCTTCAGTAAGAATCCTGCCATGACCAGAATCCCCCTTTTTCTCTGAGTAATTTCCTATCCACTGATATATAGCTCCTTGGCTATATATCCCCACTTGTCCTTGTTGTATTCAGAGTTAAACCCAATCTCTCTCCCCTTCTGCAAAACCCCCATTGCAGTAATCCCTCTTGAATAAACTCTTTTTTACAGTCTTTAAAAAGTATCATGAATAATTTTTCTTTAACTCTCTATCCTCCCTTCCACATTAATCTTCCCATCTTCCTCTTCTCCACTTTATTCATTTATTTATTCAAAAACACATTCATTCAGAAAGAATTTATTGAGTCACTTATACATAAATAACTGCTTGGCCCGACAGTATTATAACTTAATAGAGATGATAAAATGACATTAGGCCATGTTATTCTCCCTAGGAAAATCTCCTTTATTTTTTTCCAACTCATAGTTTCTTTTAGCTAGCGTTTTGATTTCATAACATTTTATGTTATTTACTAATTGCCCTATGTGTGTGCCTCTTCTTTTCCAAAATTATCTTTAGTTCTTTAAAGAGAATGATCTGGCTTAGGCAGCTACCTCTCTCTATCACTGAGCAGTATCTGGCTCCACTTCACCCGCTTACACTCACCATGTGTTCTTCATCCAAGTCAAGCTGGTTTCCCTCTTTTCTCTGGGACAACTTGCTCTTTCTTTGTGTTCCCACTCACATTTGTAGGGTTAGTGAAATCTTAATTACCCTTTAAGATCCAGAATGAAATCTTTCTGTGGAATGATTTTTTAAACTCTTTCTCTCACTCTCTCTAAATTCTAGAGAAAACCTTATAAACTGGTTGTTGAATCCATGAATACATGCAGTGTCTATAACATTGTGTTATTGCTATTGCTGCTTATAATGCATTGTTTCTATACATTATATTGTCTTCTCATTAGTTCGTTTTACTCTTTCCAACTAGATTGAAGCTGCCATGTGAACAAAAGATGTATCTACACCCCCTTTTCACAGTGCCTGGCCCAGTGCTGAATGTAGTATCCATCAATAAACAGATATCAAACACTAGTTGAAATTCAGTAAGTACCAAGAGATCGGCAAAGTCATTACAGAAAGCTTGCTCTAACGACCTTCTCTTTCAAGTACAAAACTTTTATAGAATTATTATTCTCTAAAGGTACAAATGTGTCTCATTAATGCAGCAGATTTACTTTCAAAATAATTCTAACATTTCAGATCTTTACCTGAGTCTGCCATCCTCTGCTGCAGCACCTCCTGGTATAATCTTCGTAATAAATATGCCAGGATCATCTCCAATGTGGGGATTATCTGTCCCTCCAGCAATACTGAATCCCAGGCCAGAATTTCCCTGTAGAAACAACAAGCAGATATTAAATGATGTGGCTGTCACCTAAAACCTAGTTCTTTTTGCACTCTGCATTACCGTGTTACTACTCAAATGGAAATCAGGTGATAACAGTCTTGTATTCAAAGCCATAAAGTGCACAGTCAGCAGACAAAGGAAGGACAGGAAAAACACTCAAGTTTGTCCCTGCACTGCAAGAATTCAAGAGGCATTACATTTTTGCTTTTAATAAATGATTCCCTTATGGAATCAATTTATGATTAAAAGGATCATTATGAAGTAGGAGATAAAAGTTTAGAAATTGTATAATATGAAACAATTCAAAAACTCATTTGAGTATCAGTGGTAAAAGTTATACATTCATATGAAAAAGAATAGAAAGAAACAAGTTACATGAAAATATTTGATTTGATAGAATAGTGAAAACTGGGTGTTTTCACTTTGTTATTTCTGGTCTCATTCTAGTATCCCTTATTCATCTAATAAATGTGTTCCTTTGCAACAGGGAATTCTGACTTCAGAAAGCAGGGTCCTCTTCTGAAGTCATAAAACATGCGAGATACTTTTTAACAATAAATAGGCTTTAATTTGCAGTGGCAATGAAAAAGGCATACAATACTGCCACCGCACATATTTGAGTAGCTTATGTTCTAATAAAGCTTTCATGCTTACTCCTATAGATTATAATAAGTGACATCTAATGTATACATATATCTTTCTAAAATTTGTATGTAAGGCACAATTCAAAGTGCCCCCAAAATCCACAAATCATCTTACTTAACATATTTCTTATTTATATATTCTCTTTTAATTCCATCTCCATGGCTACATTATGTTTCCATAGTTGTATTCTAATTTTTTTTAATTCACATTATATTTTAAGCCCTTTCTGTATAGCTAGACAGTCTTTATAATTATTCATCTTCAACAGCTAAATAATGTTTCATCAAGGTCATATACCATCACTTATTTAACCAATCCCCTGTCACTGGATATTTAATTTCTCCATATACTATTACAACAAATATAGCTTTCTAAATTTATGATCACTTGATTAAGTTCCACTCTTGGGTAAAAAGAGATGAGGACCAAGAATTTAGTAGTTAATCCAGAGAAATTAATTAGGATACTCAATTAGTCAGGAAAGTTCAATGTCAAGATAAGATCAGCTATCACTTGATAGTTACACCGTTCCAAATGTCGAGGTACGATTTAGCAATTTTTATTGACTGAATTAAAAAATATGAATTACAGAGGGTTGTTTTCACAATTGTAAATTTAAGTTGAAAGGTTGAAATAAATAATTTGGCCATGTCAACTAAACTCCCATGTCTTTATACTTCTGACATCTTCTCTAATTCTGCTTGCTCTTTGAAAAACTCCAATGTTCACTGAACAGAGATATTAGTTATTAGCAGTCATGTAATCATGAGTTTATTTACTATCTATTAAATACCAGCTCTGTGCCTGACACTAGACTAAGCTCTGGAGCTACAGCAGTACATATGTCAGTTTATGTGGCACATGAAGGAGAAGTGCGAAGTGTAGGAGTGGCTAAGAGGAGAACCAAACTTACTGACTGAGTGGCACAGTAACCTAGAAGGAAGCACTTATGTAAAATCCCTGAGGCAAGAAAGGGTATGCCAGGTCCAAGAAACAGACAATAAGGTTGGAACAAAGAAAAAAAGAAATAGAATTAGATGGGATGAGTCTTAATTATGAGGTTCATGAGAGCAGAGTATATGGGAATCCATTTTGGGTTTTAAGTATCTATTGCCACCAAATGACTGTATCGGTATTAGTTGAGTATGTCGCCTTTGACTGACTCCAAACTAAAGCTACAGAGATTAAGACCAGATGATTTCTGCCTTCATGGATATTCAAGCCACAGCAGAAAAGGCAGTGATAGTCTGGCATCTGGTGATCAGCATATTTCATGTACTGTATAATCTTAACTACATTTGCAAGTATGTAGCCATGAAGACAGCGTTAAGGTGACTTATGAGGCAGTTCCCTACGATCCAAACGTTTTGGAAGGAAAGGATGGTAAGATGAGTATTTTCAATGTAATTTGAGTCAATCTCTAGGAACATCAACTGGAGTATATTGATCTTACTAGGGTTGGCATCTCAGGGACGATAATGTTTTGATTAACGGGGGTAGGGAAGGAAACAAACAGAGATTAGGAGATACTCAAATGTTTTCCTCCTAAAATGTCAATATGTTTGGAGAGGATACTCAAATCTTTGTTATTTGAGAAAGATATTTATGATCTAGTTTTTACCTTTGTCTACTTTAGTTTTAGCTTCTCACTTTAGCCCCCAGCCACACTGAACTGCTGTCTCTTTCTTGAATAAAACACACTATAATTCATCTCTTAGCCTTTACTAATACTGTTTTCTCTACCAGAAACTTCCCATTTCCCCCTTGCCTAGCTTCTTTCCATTTGCTAAGATATAGCTCAGATGGCATCTGTTTCAGGTAATGTTAAGTGATTGCCTAACTCCTCTTTGCGTAGGTCACTCTTCTGTGTTTTTGTAGATTTCTATGCTTACTTATGCCATATACTGTGTTATTTTTTAGTTATCTATTTCTGAGTCTATCTTCCCTTCAAAGAGAGCTTGTAGAAGCTAGGAACTGCGTAGTATTCATCTCTGTTTCTTTGGTGCCTTGTCTGGCACGCAGTATTGGCAATAAATATATGATGAATAAATGAACTGAAAAACAAACCTTCTGAGAATGTTTGTGCCTGAAAGCTAAGACTCAAAAAAGACACAACAGAAGTGCACACTGTGTTAAGGAATGCAATATAGAAGTAGAAGCCATTTTGCTCTGTGTGGCTACAGAAAAAATAGAAAGCTCAGGCATTTAAATTGTGGCTCAGCTGAAGGATACATGATGAGATACTACTGTTCAAAATGGGGATGCGCTCCTTTGGCAGAGATGGAAGACCCTTCACTCAAGGGGTAGCTGGCTAGTCAGTGGGCATGAGGGCTCAAGTATCTATTAAGAGGTTAAAGTGGATGATTTTAAACAATTTTTGGGGGACTCTGGCTAAACATATGAAAACTGCTCTTGTTAACAGAGAAAAAAAAATGCCTTAGGAATCTTTAGTTGGGGGAAGTAGGTCACTGTTGCATTTGTAAAACTTATCCTGTGACTCAACATATCTTTGAAGTAATGGTTTTGATAACTGCCTAGCGACATTTAATCACTGTTTTTAGAATTGACTAAAATATGGACAAAATGGTGGCTCTAGCATTTCCTGATATACATTCCCCTATCCCCACTCTGAGGAAAAGAATGAATGGATTAGGGAATCCACAGTGGAAAGAAGTAGGTAGAGACAGTGTTATTTGCCCTGTGTTTCTGATCCCAAAGGATTCCTGAAAGCTTTTGTGTTTCAGTAGAAACCAGTTTGCCAGCTGGGTCTGGCCAGTCACCACGATTCTTTAGGAGAGGTTCATCTGACTTCACCTAAGGAAATGATTTAAAGTCCTTTCCAACCTCCACTTATTGTTCTCTTCTAGTCTTCCCTTTTTAGGTCTTTGTTACCAGCCAGCAGCATTTAGTGGAGAGAGAGACAGATGAAAAAGCATCAGTGAAATTGTTGGCTGCTGCTCTCCACGGCTGAATCACTTAGTCCCTTGACAGCTATCCAGAGCCCGCCAGCTGCAGGGACAGATCTCAGCTCCTCTCTCCTCAGAGCAGCGATCTCTCCTTGTGAACAGGAAGACACCCGGGTGACAGTTTTAGATGCTGAAAATTGCGACTAATTAACTGTGTGTTGATCCTTGACACAGCCCATAGAGACTTTGAGGTACCATGCTGATAAGGGCAGCCCCTGTACAGGTTCTGGGGGGGCTGCTATGTCCTTGCAGTTGGGCATATTCCATGACTGACGAATGTCACTGGCATGGACCATTCTTTCTTCTGGTTCCTAATCCTCCACATTTGTTGATTCTCCCCCAGAAGCATAAGCCCATTGTCTAGCAAAATGGCACTTTCTGTTTCACATGCTACATACCATATTCTCTCAGAAAAAGAATCAGCAAAAAGGAAAGACACTTTACCATTTAATTGATGGTTTCCTATGTTTTAAATACAATGTTCCCAGGAAAGCTCCTCTGTTATTAAAAGTTTATTCCCCAAGTGAAAATTACTCCCAAAATGGGGTTATAAAAATATGAGGAAAATAAATAGTGATATCATAATTACATGCATTTATATAATGTCCTACTGACAAAGAATTTTTTTGATTTTTAGAATTTAAGTTCTACCTTAAAATACTGTTTCATATATAATTCAATTCTAGGGATTTATTCTAAAGATATAATCAGAGATGTGTGCAAAGATTTGTGTTCAAAGGTTTGTTGTAGCAATGTTTTTCTAATAAAAAAAGGAAAACAAACATGCATAAAACAGGGAAAGGGTTAAAAATACTGTGGTACATCAATCTGAATGTTGGGGTATTTTGTAGTCATTAAAATTGTAATGCCATTAATAACAATGGAAAATATTTATTATATAAATGTGAGAGAAAAAAGTATATGAAATTTTAATTACAGTATGATTGCCACTGAAAATAATCAAAGAAAAATGACTTATTTTTAATAAAAATTATTAATTTTAATTAATTATAGTAAAATCACTTAAGTAATTTAAGCTGTCTAAAAAGGGGACTTTTACAAAAATTTTAAAGTCCGTGGTAAAATACTAAAAATATCCTCCAAGGAACTAATATTTATTGCATGTTTATTCTTTGGTAAACAGTGATCCAGGTTTCTTACAACCCCCTATCTGGTAGATAGTATTATCCTCTTCTCATATATTAAAAAAAAACAAATGATAAGCAAACAAAAAATACTGAGGCCAAGAAGAGTGAAATATGAATATAAAGCAAGTTAATAGTGGATTTCAGATTCAAAACCAGATTTTTCAGGCTCCAAATGCTATTTTCTTTCCTTTATATCACATTGCCTCTTCTGAGTTCAAAAGATCATTTGATGATAAGGAAATAATAAAAATTTTAGGAATAAGGAAGCACTTTTTTGGATTTTTGGAAAGGTTTTAAACTGTTCTTTTCAGTATGATGTAAACATTTCAAAATATTTCTAATGAAGTGGTATGGTTTAGTGGAAAAGCCTGGATCTGAAACATTTCAATCTGGGTTTGAGTATTGGCTCTTCTGCTGCTATCTGTGTGACATCGGATAAATTTTTTAACATTTAGTCAAGTTTCCTTATCTATAAAATACAGATAATGATCCCTGCTTCACAGGACTGTTAGATGAAAGCAATGGCATATGCATTAGAAGAGTGCTGAGCATGGCACATGCATGATGATCAATTAATGTTAGTTCCTTTGCTTTGATATACAGCACTGTTGAAAGGTCCTTACAAGTGTGAGGACAATAAGGGAGAATAGATATTAGGCAATGTATTTCTTGCTTCATGCCTTTATTTATTCATTCAACAAGAGCGATTAATGCATTTTAATCTACACTGTTAGTATATTTTACTTTTACTGGTAAAAATAATTTAGTAAGAAATACTAAGTGTGAGGGAAAAGATGGGGGGATAGGAAGTACTGAAATGTTAGGTAAATAAAAGCAAAATAAAGAAAGACTCAAATAATGTTTTTTAACCTTTTAACACCCATGTCTTACCTGATAAACTTTGAAATTGTATAAATCCTCTTACCAATCCCAAGATTCCTATATGCTTCCCTCATCCCAGAACATCCCAAAACATTCCTTTCACTACCTGCCACGAGTTATCAATATTTAAGTGTATCTTCTGCATATCTGTTCCAGCAAAGACATTATTTATTTTCATTTAACAGATTTTATATTACAAAATATAAGAAAATACGTTATTTTCATTCCTAATATGTAAATTTTGATATACAACCAGATTGAAAACTGCTAGTCCACCTTGATCATTGGTTAATAAATTTAATTGAATAGTGAACAATATAAGCAGGTAGAATGAAGACATCAAAAAAGGTTAAAACAGATAATAGCAAATTAAAATAAAGAACTGTTTAGGCTACGTGCCAGGAGAAAAATTCACTTGATAGATTCATTGGTTGTCAAATAATCTTCCAAATTGCTCTGGAAATCATCTTATCCTTAACAGTAAATCTGGAGTGACACAGAGAATAAGAAGATACCTTTTTCACAGACATTACTTGTTGAGATCATTTAAAGTCTTTGTCAACATCCACCTTCTATGTGCTGCCACAATATCAAAAGAAGAATGTCCCCAGGCCTATTACTAGGGTGTAAAGGTAAGAGAGTTATGCAGACATTTCTAACTACTGTTACTTGCAATTAATTAGACAAAAATTTTTCCCCTCAAAAAAAATTTTTACATTCTATATAACAATTCATGTACCTTGGAAAGAAGTTCCCAGTTCAGAAATAAGAAATGCCTATTTTCACTTAGTTATATCCTCCCAGAATTACGTTTAGGATGTCCCATAGTTTGCTTTATTGAATTGTATTTTTCTGGAAGCTGCTGGGTAAAGAAGCCATCAGGAGTCTTTATTTGGGGCTTGTAGCTATTTACATAAAAATGCTTTAACAAGATGGGAGGTGGAGGGGAGGGAACAGTTCAACAAATAGGTGGTGAGAGAATGACAGATTACTGTAGACCAAAGAACTCCTTAGAAATAAAAAAAATAAACACAGTGAAAGTAGATTATTTTTATTATTTGTGTGTGAAAGAGTTTTGGCTTCCAGGGATCAGTTGAGGTCTCTTAAGCAGCAATGTGGTGGGGGTCCTCAGCGTGTTATGAGATTTTCTCCCACAATGATTAATGATCTTGAACAGTGAAAAGGGAGGGTTTAGGTTGCTTTAGGGCTAAGGTTTAGAAAGAAAATATGATTGGCTCTCAAAGTAATATGTCAGAAGGACAGGAAAAGAAGAGAAGCAAGGAGGATGCTCAAGACTGAAGGGATAGAAGAGGGTGAAAAGACTAAGATGATAACAAGGTTAAGGTACAGATCTATGGAGAGCGGAGGAGGGAAGGGGACAGCAGACTGTGGACCTTGGGGGTTTCAGGATTCAAGATCTCAGAGATGAAGAGCACTCAGTCACAGTCACGTGAGTGCAGTAAAGATCAAGTCATAAGAGCACATCAAAGCGATGATCAAGTCAGGGTACTTTGTGGTTGACATAGAAGTTCCTCAGGAAGACAGAAGGAGATAAAAAAGATAGTAAAGAAAGGAAAAATGTTCGAAGATTTTTTAATGAAAGTGAGGACAAACCTAAGAAGCACAGGACAGTCAAGAGATGAGAAGAGGGATAGGATGTGAGGCAGTTAAGAGAGTTCCAGGTAGAGGAACAGGATGCGCCAAGGACTAAGGGGAAGAAAGAGCTTTACATGTTCAAGAAACTAAAATAGACCAGAATAGCTAGGAAGTGGCAAGGAAAGGAAAGGAGAGCTGAGGTTAGGGAGGGTAGCAGGGTCAGATACTAGTGACTTAGTAGGTTTTTTGGTCATAAATGTTTTTAAAAAGGGGAATCACATGATCTGTTTGAGATTATACTTTTTGCTGTGTAAAATACTGAAGTGGGCTAAAGGGGAGAACAGAGAGACAAGTTGAAAATTGATGGTGACTGGACTAGGCTGACAGCATTTGGGGATGGCAAGATATAAGGAATGCTCTGGAAGTAGAATTGACAGGTTACTGATGGCTGGAAGGTAAGAGAAAGGGAAAGAGAAGAATCAAAATGATGCATAGCTGGACAGGGATACCATGTATGAAATGGAGAAGACTGTGGTGTAGAATGGGAAACCAGTTTGGGAGAACTAAATCAAAAGTTCAGAATGGGTCTTTTTAAATTTAAGAGCTCCGTTGGTATTAGTGGAGAGAAAGAAAAAATACTGGCATTTTCAGAAAGAATAATGATAGTAGGTAACACCCATTTAGTGCTTTCAAGATGTAAGGCACTATGCTAGACCTTACAGTTGCCTCCTTAAGGAAAGTCAATATGGTGGCCAGAAAATAGGGTGGGTTATTGCAGGAATATCAGGAATAAGTTCCAGGCACAGTTACTTTGGTCCCCACAACATATCCCTCTTTGAGGGTATATGTGAAAGTTTTCTAAGTGCCAGGCCTAGGAGTATGGGCTTTCCTAGAGAAACTAGATTATCTGAATAAGGAGCAATAGGACAAATGTGATGTTTTAACATGATTGATTCAAGGGCAGTGTGCAAGCTGAATTAAGAATAGGCTGGGTGGATGAATCAGAAGCAAGGAGAGCAATGTGGGATCAAATATAATATTAAAGTTGTGAATTCCTAAGATCTGATTTACCGTGCTTTTAATGGCACACCAACTACAAAATTTCTAAGTGACATCAGTCTCATATCCTGTAAAAGCACATATCTGAAATGCTACTAGAAACAAATATGTAGTTCTCAACAACTTCCAGCATAGTTTCTTAATTTCTTGATCATTTTTCCTATGCAAATTGGTAACAAGGGCATCTCTCTCTTGTACTCTCATCAAGTCTTGTACTTCCGATGACATTTCTGCTTGTGTTCTCTAAAAAGGATTAGAGCAGACATCTGTTTAGAATGTTTTATGTATAGAAAATAAGACAGAAGGAAATTCATGAATTGCTTCAGTTACCATAGCAAGAAATCTCGTAGTCTTCCTTGACTCCTGCCTGCTCTTAAATCTCTTCATTTTATTATAAATCAAATCTTGTTGATTCCACCCCTGAAATACCCCACAAACTCATCCAGCTTCTCTTTACTTCTATAATCACTGTCCACTTTAGAAATTCAGTAGTTCTCCTCGTTGTTTTTCTGGCTTCTAAGACTGACTCACTTCACTCTTTCCTTCTCATGGTATGATATGCTAAAAACAAGCAATCTCAATCTCCAATGCTTATGAAGGCAGAAAAGGCATAGAAGGACAAAATGAGCCTAGGAGAGGTAAAACAACAGAGTCAGAATATGGTTAAATGACAAATGGTCTTCAGATTGGGAAAAAATAGAAGTGGAGGTTGAGCATATATGTCTTCTAAAGGGATAAGCCACCATTTACCTCTTGGGAATTATTGCCATTTTGGAATGGGGTGCTATTGTTGGAAAATTGTTTTACCACCATCCTGGAAGTGTGGAATCAAATTTTCTTAGTAAAATATCAAACTTTAAATGTTGGAAAATTATTAAATTTATGCATATAAATATGTGTTAGCCCAGGTCCTCCGAGAAGCAGATGTTAAGACAGGATTAAATGTAAAAATTTTATTAGAAGAAATACCTGTGAGAAAATGGGGAAGCAGCTAGGAAAGGCTAGAAGAGCCACTAAGTCACCCTGTAAGTCTGACGCCCTCGTGAAAGGGAGGAAGAAGGGAAATTGGTTGGAACACACTCGACTGCTCTTGGGGAGTGCCTCAGAGGAGCCCCATTTCTCCCGGAATGTGCCCTGCCTTAGTAGCCCTGCAGTATTCAGCCACAGGCTCAGAGCAGCCTTGGGTAGCAAGACCTTGGGGCATACTCCAGGATAGACTTCAGATTTCAGAGGCTAGCAGCTAGGTTCTTGGTGAATTATGCTCCCTGTAGTTGGCAATCTATGAAGCACATTCTCATGACTGCCACACAGGCCAACAAAGTGAAGACAAAAGAAAATATATCTGCAAGCCAGAGACATAGTCTAAAGGTCACCATTTTATAAATATCTTACTATTCCCTGAACTAACTTGCACTTTCTTCTGTGTAGCCTTATATACCCCATAAATGCCTGACTCACAGGAGCGTCTCATTATATAATTTCCCCTCTATATAATTCTGTAACTGGTTCACAAATCATTTTTGCACATAGCTCATTGTATTGTACTTGTTTATGTGTTTACCTTTGCTATTCTACTGTATCAGTTCAAAGTATCAAAACTGAGTTTCTCATTTTCTACCCCAGAATAGTGTAGTACCTATATGTGAATAGAACTGGATAAATTCTTTCATGAGCTGAATTGAACTGAATTGCTTCCTCTTCCTGCAATTCTCCTCCTTTTCTTCCCTGTTGAATTCTTATTCAAACATCAAACTCCACCTCAACCGCTATATGTGATGTTTTCTGTAACTATTTCAGGCAGAGGTGATTGCCCTTCCCTCTGTGCTTCCACAAGAATTCATGCATAATGTGAATAGACTACTCTTCACACTGTATGTGTCCATCCTTCTCTGATTCTTAGCATCTGAAGGGCAGGGGCCACACTGTATTTGCAATTGTATTTCTAGCTCTCAATCCAATTCTTAGTGACATCAAATGCTCAGTTAATGTTTGCTGAGTTAAATAAAACTGAAGAATAATCAAAAGAATTTGTATGATTGCGCTAATAAAGAAAGGTAAAAGAGGTTATTCAGAGTTAACGTAAGAGAGCTGAGGTTTGAAGCACCTAATTAATTCTGTGTTTATATATTGAAGAACCGTGTTATGTGTTCAACATTGTGTCAAACTCTGCAAACCAAAGAAAGTAAGAGATACGGTCCTTGCTCTCAAGGAGCTTACAGTCTAGTTGGGGAGATGTGCCACATGTACTCAGAACAGCGTGAGCATGGCATAATATTTCAAATTTACTTTTGGCTCCACTCTCCCTGGGTTCTCTCATCAGTCATTCGATACGTTCTGTTGATTCTATCACTTCAGTAACTCTTATTTTCATCCTTTAATTTCTATTTCCATTGTCTTTACCTACCTAATTTCCTCATTTCCTTTAGACCAGGATCACAAAATCTTAGCATCTGAGAATAGCTACTTTGTTCCCCATTTCTTTTGATTCATTGTGTTCCAAAAGTATAATTATCCATTTCCTTTCAAGAACAATTTAGATGTTCTTGCCATTTTTTTCTATTCCAAATCTTTGAAAACTAACAAATGTCGAATAAAACAATCCTTTTACTCTTTATTGAATTAAAATAATTTTTTAAAAGGTGGATCCCCAGAATTTTTTTTTATTTGCTAGCAGTGTACACTTATTCTTTCTTTCTAGTAGTTCCTAGCAACACTGTAGGTTCTCACTTGCAGTAGTCACAGACTTACATTCCCTAAAAATAACTTCCCTTTAAAATGGTAACATGGGAATAACCAACTGTGACTCTGAGTTAACAATCCTTTAACACTTACTCCTAACTTTTCCAATCTTGACTAGGCCAAGAGGGATGAAAACGGATACTTGATATCACCTATTAGGTGTCACTGCCTTGGAATGGATAAAGAAAGCAAGCTCTGTAATCATTTCCGCTGTGTTTAGATACTAGCTCCACTATTTCTTGGCTTGTAACCCTGAGCAATCCTCATGAGTTCCCTGAACTATGGTTTATGCTCCTGAAAAAGAGAAGTTTGGTTATAAACTAGCAATACTCAAAGTGTCCTCAAGATTAAATAATAATAATATATGGTTTGTCTTTTTCACTGTGTTTACCTGTGTGCTGATGGTGTAAAAGCAGTGGTGGATAAAACTGTTGGTGCCTTAGTACAAATCAAGGGAGTGGCAACAAAGTACAGTAGTTATCATGGAATTCTTCATCACCATACAGTCATAAAAAAGTCAATTTCACTTAAGAATGTTTTTGATGAAGCAGTAAAAATTATTAATTTGATTAAATATTGACCTTTGAGACCATGACTTTATAATATTCTGTGTGATGAAATGAGAGATATGTATAAAACACTTCTGTTGTATATTGCATATGGTTTTATTGAGGAAAAATGATCACTGTGCAATTATTTGAGTTGCAAGCTAAACTAACCACATTTTCATTGAATACCATTTTTACTTAAAAGAATGACTGACATGCAAACTATAATTATTCAATCTTGGGTAACTGGCAAAAACTTTACTGAAAACTGATAAAGTGAGCTTGTTGCTTCAAGGAAAACAATTGCCAATATCTGTTGTCAATAGTAAAATTTGAGTTTTCAAGCAAACATTAGAATTTGGAGACCTTTCATTCAGCACCATGAGTATGACAGCTTTCTAAGACTTAAGCACTTTTCTGATACGGTGGGTAGTAATTGTGCCAAATATGATTCTTTTAATAATATATAATGACGTATGTCAACATTTGGAGGACCTGCATAACTCAGTGAATCAATATTTTTCAATTAAACTATATATTATACAACAATGCATGAGTGAAAGATCCATTTAAAGTGCAAGGTAGATGGGTGAATTTTAGTGTAATGTAGTAAGAAAAGTTCATTCACATAGTTTCAGATTTCGCATTTGTCAAGTTTTAATGCAGTATTAAAGAATATCCACAATTATCTGAAAAAGCTATGAAAACATTCTGCCTTTCTCCATTCATATAACGTGAAAAAACTACTTGTTTACTTCAACCAAAGCAACATACACAACAGATTAAATACATATGAAGACGTGAGAATCCAGCTATATGAAATTTAAGTCAGACATTGGAAAGATTTGAAAAATGTAAAATAGTGTCATTTTTCTCACTAATCTTTTTTGTTTTAAAAATATAGTTATTTTTTTTTATTTTTTTTTATATTATTATTCCAAGGTATTGTGAGGGTACAAACATTCTAGTTACACTTTATGTCTTTGCCTCACCCAAATGCAGGTTAAAGGCATGCCCTTCCCTCCCTTTAGTGCTCCCCGTGTCCT
>CAUYSK010029158.1:0-25164 GCA_963575035.1 Avahi laniger | reverse complement strand
TTGTTTTGTTTTAGATGGTATGCTTCTTTTCTGGTTGTGAAAAAAAAATCTTCTCCCAATTACATTGAAAAGTCCAGAATTATGTTAAGACACCTGCATGTTTTGATTATAATTTCCTAACTGAAATTTCTGGTAGAAATCAAGACAGCAAAAAGGATTTGTAGATAATCAAGGTGAACATAGACATCTACACAGCTCACACCATTTCATCAAGAGTTTCTTTATTATAACTTATAACTTGTAAGTTTTCTATTCCTGCTCTGTTCCAATTCCTGGGCCTCTTATAGACAGGAACTCGTGTGCTTTCTGTGGAGTCAGAGAACATTTCAAATTTTCACTCCTAGGCTTAAGCACAGAGAAAGATTAAGAAATCCCTTCCTTTAAATGCTGTCTTCTTTGTATGTTAACTAGACAATGAGTACATTAGAAACTTTTAAATTAAAGTTTAAATTGTCACATGCTGGGAATCTTCTCTATAGCTTAAGCAATTAACCACATCTAACAATGCTTTTTTTGACATTAGAAGCTAAAAAAAAAAAAAAAAAAAAAAAAAAAAACCTTAATTAGCTGAGAAGATTAAGTGCAAAGAAATAAAGGCAGAGTCACATCTTTCTAAGGAAAATACTAACGTATTCAGTATTCATAGGGAAGATACCAACACTTAAGACTTATGTGGTATTTAAACAGCATTCAAGTAATAACAAGATAATTGGTAAGAAAATTAACCAGCTTCCTTTATGAGAACTCAATTCATCATGATGCCCTGTGTTCTTACAGTTTCTCCTCAATGCTCTCACACTTAAAAAGAGGTAATCTATTTCTATTACAAGTGCTAAATTTTGTGGTCTTCTCAAATGATGCACAGTAATGGGCTGTTTCAGCAAGTATAACCAAATCGTTTCATTTACTTTAGCATGCAAATTCAAGCTCCCTAGAGCAGTTCCAAACAGAAAAAAGTTGCTAGCATGGCAACTTGATGGCTTTGTTTGATGGCTGAGAGCAGAAGTTAGCTAATAATTTTTATGATCCTACATGGAAACATTACACCACCATGCAAAATGCTCAACACTATAGTGATTTTTGTTCAAAGTACATGTCCACCAAAATCTCCTTTCTAAATTCCTACCTTTGAGAAATATTTAATAAAGTATAAAATCTAAATTTTGTTAAATTTAAGAATCAATTCTAGACATATAAGAAGAGGAAATCCATTTTTCCAATACTTGCTAAAATGGGGGAAATGTAAAAGCCAGAAAAATCTAGATACTATAAATAATTTTTCTCTATTCTAGTAGTTTGTTATTCATTCATAGAACCCTTCACTCATAAGAATCATTGTGGAAATCTGGGCCCTCTAGGGATGTATTCTCAAGGTAAAAGATGTCTCAGTCTCTTTTCTTGCCCTTTCTTATTTATGTTTATCAAACTTTCCTATCATTTAATTTCCTAGCTGAGGCATATGTAACTGAAATATGTTTGTCTCAAAAAGCCAAAAGTAGTGGGAAATGAACGTATCCATCCAAAACGACATGGTGCCAGTCAGAGAAAGGTAGACTCACTTACCTTCACTTTCAAAAACAGAACAAATAATTGTTTGAGTACCTCCTGGGATGGCCATTTTGTCAAATGATACATATAACTCTTGCAAGGAACTTTGGGAGGAAAACACCCCTTCCAGAACAATGCAGGGCAATCCGCAGGGTTCCTTACAATTGAGTCAGAGGGTGAGGTTCCACAGGAAAGTGCAGTGGCTACCGCTTCTCTTGTTTGTCCATAGATAAATGATGTTTTCTGGGATTCCCTGGTCAGACCTGAAATCTGTGAGCCTGGTCTTAGTGGCTGTGCAGCAAATATTCTAGCACTAGATTGTGCTACAGGAGAGGAGCTGGGATGCATACCAGGAGGGAGGTAGTCGATTAACCCCCATGGATTACAGGCTGTTTTTATGCTATGACTTTCAAATTTATCTCTGGTCAGGTTTGTGAGTTCCAGGTTCACATATCCATCCACCTATTTGATGCATCACACCTCGCAGACGTCACAAAACTGATGTGTCTGAAACAGGACACTTGATTCTTTACTACCGCCTGATTTGCGTTTTCCCTATCTTAACAATGATGTTTCCATATGTTGATCCCATTGCCACAGAGAAGCCCCAGAATCATCCTTAATAATTCTTTCCCTCATCGTGCTCCACATATCCAATCCTTCAGCAAGTCCTGTAAATCCTCTCCCGTAGTTTATAAATGTGCCTGGAATCTATCCACTACTGTCTACTGGTCCAGGCTACCATTGTCTCTCATTCTGATGAAAGCAACAGTCTCTGAATTTACTCTTTCTCCTCCCCAAACCCAGCCCATTCTCCATTTGATGGCAAAGCTAATCTCTCAAAAGACGTATCAGATTGTTGCTGCCATAATCAAAACCTTTCCACAGTTTCTCAACAAAACAAAGATGTTCAAACTCCTTATGATGGGCTAAAAGCTCTGCGTGATCAGGCCCCAGCCTCCCCCCAAGCTTACCAGGGCTCCGGCCGCTCAAGCTGTCTCTCAGCGCCTCCTTCTGAGTCTTTCGCACCTGAGGGCCTCTTCCCCGATGTGGACAACGTCCCTCTAGAAGTCTTCCTCTCAGCCTCTCGTTTGTTTCCTCCAACAGGCCTATTTGCACTTCCTTACACTGGAGTTGTTTTATTCATTTGCTTGCTTACCTATATATTCTCTGTCTTTGCCCACTAGTATGTACCGACTATGAGGACACAGACTGTCTTTGTTATCCTGCCCTCAGCGTAGCACATAGAGGGACCCCAAGAAATGTTCGTCAAATGAGTGAATGAAGGAATGACCAGTGTGACGCAGGCAAGACTGTGACATAAAGACACACTGTAGGCTCTGCAGGGGGAAAAGCCTGAGCTGAGACATGGGCCAAATCTATAACATTATGAATCAAAAGGAAAATGCAGCTTGATCACCAAATGCCAAATCTCGGGGCTGGGGAGACATTTCACAGAAGTGATTTCAGAACAATAAACTTGTCAGACTCAATTAAGAGGTAACGTAGGGAGGAGATAGAAATGAATAGGAATGAGTATCAAAAGCGTTTGGGCAATTTTACAAATACTGGTGTCATAAAAGGCCACGAAATGAGGCCCGAATGACGGGAATTATATAGGCGAGGTAGGAAGATCACTACCCATTCCCTTTTTTGAGGGTCGTAGCTCTGGCCAGTCTTTGCGTTGAACTCAATATGCACAAAAGCAACCACCACATTTTATTTTTAAACCGAGAGCTGCAGGAAGTGCTTTATCCTCCCAACTCTGTCTGGTGGACACTCCTGCTTTCCTGGAATGAGGACATAGTCTCAGGAGGCCAAATGACCAGCTGTAGGTCATGTTTGGTGAGAGAAGAGCTGCAGAATGAAAGCAGTGCTGTCACCAGAGCCCCTGCTCCTACCTTCTGTCCTGATCTTAATTCATATTCAGTATCCCAAGCCCTAGGGAAAATGTCAAGGTAGGGAAAACTGCATTTAGCATCTTTCTCCATCCTGTACCCTCTTAGGTGATCCCCACCCAGTCCCCCTAATCAGTTCTCAGCACTCCCCCTGATTAGAGTCTCTTTAGAAATAATGAAAGCTGATAAGTCATTAACACCTTAGTGTGAATTAGCTAATGGCCTTATGGGGAAACCACTGACCTTTGTGGGGTGAAATATTTTGGCTGGAGGCATTCCCCTCCCCCTCGAATCCCAGACTGCTCCTCTGGGGCCATGCTGGCTAATGAGCATGTGTGGGCAGAGGAGTTCAATAAAGATTGACTGATTTATTGATCTATGGAAGCAAAGCTGAGCTTAATCTTCCCTTGCAGCTGCTCCTTTCCTTCACATCTCTGGAGACTCGGGTGTGGCCCGGCCCAACACCACCACGCATCGCCTGTACTACTCCTTTGAACCAGGCCTTACCGGGAGTTTGGTGTGAAGTTAACCAGTGGCAGTGAAACATCTAGAGACCCTACAGAGGAGGGGCCAAGTCTGAAGCTCCCGGGCTGTACTCCTGGCAAGGCAGAAATTCCCATATCACCCGAGGGGAAAGCTCTCCAAGGCCTTTCCCACTGCCAGGTGCAATGGGGGAGTGACCTGAATCCCCCAGAAAGAGGACAGGCCAAGGCAGCTCTGGGTCCCCTGCCTCTATGTACAAAGCCCTATGAAGAAGCTGGGCCTGGCTCTCGGACCGTGCACTGTGGGAGGAGAGGTGGCCGTGGAGCTCTGCGCTCTCTGCACATTGGGCTGGGAAGAGACAGATGCCAAGGTGACCGCCCCAGCCGGTAGGTGGAGAAGGCCCAGCATCCAGCACAGAGCAAAGCCCTGGAGTGGTCTTCCAAGCTGGGCTGCCTCATTTGGGCTGAGCGGTTCCCTGCTGCTGAGTGCTGAGCATGCAGTGTGGCTGTGGCAAAGGTGGCGGTGGTGGTGGGTGACCATTGTAACCAGAAATGTTTGTCTTTGGGGTCCACACTGCACACCCCATGCTCAGTTCTGGGGCTGCACTTTACAAAAGACCCATAGAAACTACTCAACATCCAGCGTGGAGATGGGGCATTACACTCTGTCCGGTGATCGACCATGGAAATAACTGAGTCTACTTACCCTAGACACAAAGAGACTTAGAGGGCGCTCAGGAACCGACTTCAAATACTTGCAGGATTGTCACACAAAGGATGGCTTTGCCTTATTCTGTGTCTCCCCAGACGTTGGTAGGTGGTGGAGTAGGTGGTGGAAAGGAGAAGATGAATCTCATCCAAAGGGAGAGTTTTCTTATGATCAAATTCATGTGAAAGTGGAATGTACATTCCCAGAAGCAGGGTGAGCTGCCTAGCCCTAGGGGCAACCAAGAAGAGGCTGAGGGATTAGCATGGCTGTTGTATAAGGTGCACTAGCATTTGAGGAGAGATTAGACTAGACCACCAAAGGCCCCTGCAACTCTGAGGCATAGGGTTCCAAGAAATCAGGATAGTAGCAGCATCTGCCTGTTAGGCTGACAGCAGGAGAGTTAACAATCTTCGGAATGCTCTACCTATGCACAGGTTGCTGAGCACCAAACTGTTGGCTGTTTTTCTGCAGAAAGAGACCATCACAGAAACTCTCACAAGCTATGTTTAAGCACTGGAGCTACATCTAATTTCAGAGTTTAATTTTCAAATATCTCTCATTTTCAAAAATCACATACGTGGCTCAAATTCTATATCTATTGCACAGTGCTACCCTAGATCCAGGATAAGTAATTCCATTCATTATCTTATTTAATCCTCACAACTATGACATGAAGTAGGTACTATTATCACCCACATTTTATTCATGAAGTTATTAGAATTGAGGGAGATTGAATTACTCCCCCGGGCCACACAGCTTACTAGTTGCTGCGTTGGGATTTGAACGCAGGCCCCATTGACTCTGTGACCACACTCTCCCACGACATCATGCTGTTATATTGATGTCCTCTGTAGGGAATTGCTGCTGTGTTATAAAATGCTGAAGGAAGGAGCATGAGGAATGGTGGTGGAAATGCTGACGGCAGCTAAATTACATAATTAAAAATGCAGAAGGCTTCTGAAGTCTATGCCATAGCGGCAGGAATGGACAGTGAACCTGGCTCCAAGTTAGACTGTGAAATCCGTGCTCTCAGGTAAGGGAGTCTGCAGTCCCGGAACCTCAGAAATGCAGGTCACTCAGGAATTTTGTAGTGTCAGAGATGGAGGCGCTTTTTAGGGATAGATCTCCCACCCAGCCTGAGCTCTGTGGCCTGGATTTAAGCCATGGCAGGAGCCCTCCTGCTGCATGAAAAGCCTTAATGTGCACACTCTCTGCCGGGTTGTGTGCTGGGATCGCTGATGGAACAGGGAGACAAAGGGAGATCAGGGGGTGTCCTGGGGAGAGTGTAAGAGCCTCCTTGATTCTGACCCAACAAAACTTACTATCATAGATGTCCTATATAGGGAACTGCTTTATCTGACTTGAGGCATTTTCATCTTTCTCTTTTTCTTATTAGTGTAGAGTGGAAGGTTCAGATCTGTTTGGAAGGGGTCCCTCGAATTTCTCCATGCACAGAAAGCCCCCACCTCCTGGTCTGCCCCGAGTGCCTCCCTGGAAGAGAGATTGCTGCTTCCTCTGGCCTTGTTGGACCAGTGGGTCTCCAAGCCAGGCCTTTGGCAGGCTGATGGCTGCATGTTGGGGGACCCTTCAGAGCTGTGCCCTAGGAAGGTTTCTCCCTGGGGATCATGAGCCCCTGCACTCACACTCAGAAAAACAGAAGGCAGCCTTGGGCTGTGGAAGGCGGGAGAATCGATGACAGGCCTTCAGCAGTTCTGAGTTAAATAAATAAGTAAAATCTCCCGCCCCCCCAAAAGATATTCAGTTGAGAAGATTCATGAGAAGTGAGGTAAATGGCCTGTACAAATGTCTGACTGAGAAGAGAAAGAAGCCGTGGTAATGATTTTACCAGCCCAAAGGGAAGGGAAACCAGAGTCGGGAGGAAGTGATTGACTTATAATTACACTGACTGGGGACCCTGGGGTTTGTGACCGCTGAAAATTACTCAAGTTTTCCGTAGCCCTAGAGCAAGCAGCAAAACCCCTGAGCCCGAGGCTCCAAAGCAAGTTGGCTACAGTCACTTCCGGGTCAGTCAGGAGGAGGCGGGGCCTGGGAGAGGGGCGGCTCGGGAGGTTCTGGCTAAACTGCGATGAAGCTATTGCAGGGACCGCGCCACCCCGGACCATGGAAGCGGGTGTGGGGAGACAGGATGTCAACCAGGAAAAGAACAACTGTCCTGCACAAGCCATAGAGAAAATTTGAGGGTCCCATCCTCCCAGCTTCTAAGGGCTCCGGAAGGATGTGGCAGAGCCCAGCAGATAGGATAGACAAATGACCCTCAGCTCAGACCCACAGTGGCCTCAGCTCTGCAATCTGAATCTGAGAGAGAGACATCCAGAACGACTTAGGGGAATGCCATTGTTTTCCTGGCTGACAACCTCAGAAGGCTGGGGCTGCACCTGCAGACGGACCCTAACAGACCTGCCTGCTGGGAATTTACCCAACCCTTTGGGATTCACTGTTATTTCTAGTCAGTTTCTACTGGTGGCATCGTCAGCAGTGAGGATGGTGATCAATCGAGGATCAGAGTCGGGTGGGGAAGGTCAAGAGAGCCTCTTTTGGCCAAATGTAGTTGTGCAAAAGTCTCGTGCTCGGTGCCAGCTATAATCTGTGACTCCGATTCAGAGGAACAGGAAGGGCAAGGCTGGTGTACCTCTGAACATAACCCCCACCTCCTGTCAGCCCCGGCAATTCCATCAGAATTTTTGCCAGAATCCTAAACAAGGAGGTAAATTAATAAAAACTTGAGTTTTCTCTCTCTATATTTTCCCAGTCCACATAGTAATTAATGTACATGAAATAAATGTCTGAAAGCTATAAAGTGATGGCTTTGCAGTTATGTTTTTCCAAGGGCTGTTCACTGTGTTTCCTCGGAAGTGAGCACGCAGTGGCAGAAAGGAGGGAGACTTATTGAACCAAATGCTTTGCAGAAGCTGCTGCTTCATTCAGAGCCTTCCCTTCATGGCGGCACCAGTGAAATCTCCATTATACGTCAACTGGGCCAGAAAAATACACATCCCTCTCTCCTAATAAGGGGGACGTATTATTTTAGGCTTCTTAGGGGGAGTCTTCTAGACTTCGGGACAGAGGCGAAGCAAAGCCTGTCTCCTGACCAATGGCCCCAGTAACAGCGTTGAAATGATAGCAATAATTTGAAAGCCCATGTGAGATGCTCAAATGGCATCTGGAATGAAAAAGGGCTTAAAAATGAAAACTAGCTCAGCATCTCGCCCTGCCCCACGTCTTTCTCAGAACAGTATAGAAAGCAAAACCCCCTCAGATCCAGCCCTGTCACTTGCCACACAGCGTTAGCAAGTAAAGTGCAGAGCAGGTCACGGTGTTTCTAATTCAGATTAATGACCCCATTCAGCCCTGTCTCCTTAGCAGGAAATTAGAAAGTGTAGGAAGAAGCAAATAGTGATTCATAACGTGTGACTCTGGGCATTGGCAGTTGTGCTCGTTAAAAGCTAAGATATTGTTTTGATATAAAATAATTGAGTCTGACTTATTTATGGGATAAAGAGTTCTCCATAATGGGAGATCTCTCTTCTAAAGCCAGATGGTCACATACCCGTATGTTTGAAGGACAGGAGAATAGACCTTTGTCCATTTTGTGTTTGCTGAAGATCTGTCAGAAACAGTAATTTGGGGTGACAGGCTGGTTGGTCTTGTACCTTTTTGTTGATCCTATATCTCTTCTGCCCCTTGTCATCTCTCCCTACCTGGTCTTCCATTCTCCACCCTGCACACTTACTTTTTCAGGGAACTTCTTTAATTTGGGGGCTTCATTTGTAAACTATTTGCCTCCAGCCATGACCTTTTTGGAAGTCTATCCATCTCTCACTTCCCAACATGCACACACATGCACGCATGCGCACACACACACACTTCTATGTGATTCACAGAGACTTATGTATAAAACCCAACGCATTGTTCCTATGTAAGTTCCATTCCTTCTCTAAGTTCCTAGTTGTGGCCAGGCATATCTATTCTTTCCTTCCTTTGCCCTCCATATCCTGTCTGTCACCAAGAGCTGTCCCTTCCTTGTTGGATTCAGCCCTTCTCATCCATTTCCTCGTTCAGTATATAAGCTTGGCTCAGGCTCTTGTTTAAGAGAGAGAAACAATTTCTTTGAATCAAAACCATGCAAAGCCCAGTCCCTGGGCATGCCCAATAAGCCTCACCCTCTGAGGACGCACTCTTTGTTGTATGTTCCAGGGATGTGTTTACTTACAGAGCCCACATCGAAATAGTATTGTTAAGAATTGAGAAAAGTTGGATGAGCTTTAGAAATAAGTGCATCCGAGAAGTCATTCCCAAACCTAAATGTGTGTTGGAATCTCCTGGAGAGCTTTTTAAAAATGTAGATTACTTTTAAGTCTGAATCTCATCTCCTAGCACTTTCTCTCTTTCCCTCCCTCTGATGCCAGTGCCCTTGCTTTCCCTTGAGCACGATGGGCACTTTCCTGCTTCGGGGCCTTTGCACTTGCTGATTCCTCTTTGTAACTCTCTTCACCCAGATATCCACACTGACTTGCTCCATTGCCTTAGTGAGGTCTTTTTTCTGATGAATGTTATCTCCTCAGAGAGGCAAACATACTATTTAACACAGCCTCCCTCAATTTGCTCACTTTTATTATTTTGTCTTTCTTCGGGTCCCTTGATACATTATGTATTTATGATTTTTGGCTGATTGCCCCTTCTAGACAGTGCATTCTGTTGGGGCAGGCATTTTGTCTCGTTGCGCTACTGCTTTATCCTCAGAGCTTAAAAGATGCTTCACACATAGTAAGCACTCAAGCAATGTCATCTGAATCAGGGAATAAAAGATGGATCAGAGAGGATGAGTTAATTCAGGAAGACTTGTTCTAAAGCAATGGTCCTTAAAGTATGCTCCCTAGGCAAGCGGCTTTAGCATCTCTTGAGAAATGTTAGAAATGCAAATTCTTGGGCTTCTCACCAGACCTGCTAAATCAGAAACTGGGAGGCAGCCACGTGGGTTTCAACAAGCCAGGTGATCCTGAAGCTTGCTGAAGCTTAGGAGCCACTGCTCTAAGTCATTGTTTTGGTGCCATGTTATCTTTTCACCTACTCCTACTTGTCAAGACAAAAAAAATCTTGTGACATTCGTATTTGACATTCACACTAACCTTAGAGTATTCCCCGATTGTTCTCCGGGTAAGGGAGCTGGCTTGTCCTGTGGTCCTCAAGCATCAAGGAAGAACTCAGAATACATTTGTTAGCTGATTGGTTTTATACTATTCCTTGTATATTCGTGGTTTTTTTTTTTGCTCTAAGTGACACAAGGAGAAAGAAAAGTTATACTCTTAGAGTTATTACAAGTATATATTTTATTAGAACAGAGATAAAACATTGATTACAAATACTTGTAGGTTGCTTAATTTTAACTCATTGCTTTATTACTTAAGGAAGTAGTAAAATAATTAAGAGTGTGGGCTCAAGAGTCAAATTTGGGTTGGACCAGCCCTTAACTGGGCATTAATGCCTGTCTTGGAGGCTAAATAGCACTGATGCATGGTAGGTACTCCAAGTAGGCATTAATAATAATATTTGGCATTTTAATAACATATAATATGTACCATTTATTATGCTGATGTGTGTGCACGACTGTAACCATTAAGACAGAAAGAAGATAGTAGAAAATACGTTTTAGGGCAGTAGTGCTCACAAACTGGTATTCAGACCAGCGGCCTCAGCATCACCCAGGGAATTGTCACATACGCAAATTTTCAAGCTCTGCCCAGATCTGCTAAAACAGAACTCTAACAGTAGACTTAGCAATCTATGTTTTTATCATCCCTCCATGTGATTCGGGTGCACATTCAGGTTTGGGAACCCTTGCTTTAAAATCACACACACATACACACCCCACACCATGCACCCTTTGTATATGGTGTGCTTGTTTTGGAGAACAATCTATTAACAGATGAGAAGACCATGGTAACCAAAAACCAGAGAATTCCGACTAAAGGACACGTCAATAGGGTCCAGGTTATTGGAATTTGGGAAACAGACCCAATTCCTGGTTTCTGCATACACCCATTGGGTGGACTAGCTTTCTGAAAGCCCTTTGAAAAATGAGGTTGGTGGTAACAGCTCTGGCAAAGGTTTCCTTGGCCTGCAGCAATCAAACAGCTGAGCGGGAAATTGGACCTGAAGTTCTGTTAACCCTTTGTCAGCTAAAGCACAGGAGCAATTTGTCTTGGAGAGATTTTATTTTCATCCTCTTTCCCTCCCACTGCACTACAAAGGCAAACTGCCTCCTAAAACATCTCCTTGTCGAGCTTCCGTGTCTGCGTGATTGAAACAGCCAGGTCAGAGATCAACAGAGGTGAAAGGTCATTGCAAACTAAATGCAGCTGCTGAATCTCCTTGTGCTTCTCCTTGGTGTCGTGAAGACAAATAGCATTTTAAAAAAAATCTCCCAGTGAAGCAGTTCTCATTTTCTCCTTTCTTGTTCCCCTCCAAGCATTTCTTAATGAACTACAACTCCATCATCTATGAGCTTGATGGCTTTAAATCCGAGATAACCTAGTTGTAAATGACCAGAACTGAGCCGATTAAGCTAGCTTTCTGAGTGCTTTTGTCCTTGTCTTAGTAAGTTCAAGACAAGTCCTTATTGTTACTATTTATGAAAGTATCAAACCTGTAGTACAGTCAAGTCAGTTCTTTGGTGCCAGGCAGGACTGAAGCTCTGGACAAACAATTCCTGTTTATTGATAACTGTGGGGTCTTTTCCTTTGTCTTTTCCATACATTCTTTTTTTTAATTGTCCATGTGTACCTTATATTAATAGATTTTCTGTGTGAATTTTGAATTTTAGACCAGCATCTTCCACCTTCTGCTGAGGGATTTCTCAGGGAGCCCAAGCTAATTTGAATGTGAGTTTACGCAAAGAACAATTGGGATCATAATCTTATTTAAGCCACAACTGTTAGAACCTAGGAACTCTTTATCAAGGAAGGACAATCCTGCCTTCCTGTTTCTCAGTTTTTAAAGTTGAGAAGTTTTGAATTTAGAAAATAGAATAGGTACCAACCAAAAGTGTCCCAGTGAATACCTCTTTAATGATGAGAATCCCCTGTATTCAGCTCAAGCCAATATTTACGAGGTCTTCATGGTGTTGCATGCTTTGCTCACAGTAGATGCTCAATAACTTTTTGATTCAATATTATTTACAAATGTGAGTTGTAGCCACCAAAAGTATGAAAACTGGAATAATGATATAAAACATCTCATTTTATGGTAAAATGAAAATTTATGAATCAAATTTGTTTCTATTCCACTAGTGCAGGTAATGAAAGAAATAACTGAACTCTTGCTTTTAAGTGAAAATACATACGTAGGACATTCACTATGGGTCCACCTTTGCCACATGTTAAGTGCTTGTTGGATGTGACTTTCCTTCTTCCTCTCAGGTGAATGATGGTGTGGAGGAAAAAGTTGCAGAATTATCTGCAAAAGCCTTTGAATCCATTTGTGCACCAAGCGTCACACATAGACGGATTAAACACTATCTCTTACAAACAGTTCTTACTCTTTCCCAAATACCCATATATACACTATTGAGGTAAATAAAATACACATTTACCTATAATCATTACAACATTAATTGTGGGTTTTTTGCCATCCCGTGTTTTGTCAACCAATATCAAGTGATAGGTCAGAAATTTTTTGAGTAGAAAAGGTTTCCACCTATTGAAAAGCAGAGGGAACTGCTGTTCTATAGCATTGCTTAAGGCAGGGCTTCCCAGAAGTGGTCTTAAGACCTAGGGCTTCCTTTTTAAAATGTTGATTGCCCAGCTCCATCTCTGACCCTCTACGTTAGAATCTCTCAGGTAGGAACCTAGCAATCTGCTTTTGAAACAACTTTCCTAGTGTCAGTTTTCCTGTGCTTTAAAGTTTGAGAACTATTGGCTTAAGGCAATTGGAAAATACCTTCATACAACCAGGAGTCACCTCCAGAAGGATGAAGCTTTGTTTTTTGACGTTTTACCTGAAGATAGAATATCTCTTTCATTTATAAATACATGCATACTGGCTAGAATATCTGTCAATCATGCCAGAAAGTCTAGTGACAGTTTTAAGGCACTATAGTCCTGCTGAAACTCTAAAACCAAAGATAAATGGTTTTGGGTCACCTACAGATGTGGCTTAGTGATATAGCTATTTGCCTTCAGTTGTGTGCACAGAAATACCATGCAAATTAAATTACAGTAGGTGGGGAAGCTGGACCACAGATCCGAAATCATTAGCAATTCCTGGGAGCATTCACCTGATTTGTGTGCATTTAAATACAATCTTCAATAAAATTAGGAAACCTTTACCACCATCTGTGTTGCTATAGCAAAGTGCAAGGACAGCAAATATCCGTTCTATGTTTTGACATTCCCCTCTCCAGCAGCTAGACATTTCTAATCAATTTCAACAATCCTTCACCTTGAGCCAGATTATTTATGCCTCAGAATCCTGTGTTCCAGGCAGCCATTACCAGAGGGGATGATTGGAAGATGAAATCTATTTGCTATGTTTGGGGTGGGAAAGACTTCACATGGGCTTTGCAGTCAAATGGCTTAGGAGGTTCAAATCCCAGTATTGCCCAGTTGTGGGACACAGAGTAAGAGACTTGAGATATTTAGGTATTCTTGCAGCCTCATTCTTCTCATCTGCAAAGTGGGAAAGAAGTCCCATTTCACAGGATTATTGTGAGGATGACAGAAAGAAATGCATGTAAATTGTTTAGTATTCCTGGCACATAAAAGGCACTCTAAAAATTCCAGTAGTTGTTATTTTGTAATACAGCTAGGGAGGATGCAGTGATGAGTCCAAAGAGGAGAAAGGACCCATTTTGAGGGATGTATGAGTTCTATAAAGCAAACATGGAGGATATTACAGCAAAATGCATCCTTATTGTACCCCTTTTCTAGGATTATGGCTTTTATAGCCCATAATTTATTGAGGGCTTAATAAATGCCACAGACTGTTCTAAACACTTTATAAGAATTAATTTATTTAATCAAGAACCCTAAGAGGTAGGTGTTCTTATCCCCAATTGATAAATGAGGCACAAAGGGATTAAGTGACTCATAAGAGACAGACCAGTGCTGTTCAAAATGAGGTCCTGAGCTAGCAGCAGCAGCAGCAGCACTGGGAATTTAGGAAAATTGCAAATTCGCAGACTCCTCCCCTGACCTCCAGAGTGAGACACTATGGGTGGGGCCCAGAAATCTGTGTTTTAACTGGTCCTCCAGGTGATTCTGAGGCACATTCAACTTTCAGAACCAGACCAGCTGAGGAGATGGGCAGGACAAAGAGAAAGGCAGAGAGTGAGATTGATGACCCAGCAGAGAGGACCTGAGGACATTAGAAAAGGCACGTCCTCACTAAGGAAGTGTGAGTGCCTTTTCAGGAACTTTCTCTGATTCCTTCCCATATTTCCTGCTAGTATTCATTCTGCAATTCCATATGTACTTTTTCCCGTTAATGGGAAAATTGGTTAACTTGTGCTTCTTTCTTTCTTTCTCCTTTCTTTCTTTTCTTTCTTTCTCTTTGTGTTAACATATTCCAGTATGATAAACAAGAAGCAGTGCTCAAGTCTCCTTTCAAATCTGTGCCCTCCTCACTGCAAATGTGAGTTTCTGCATTTCATCTCTCACAGGTTCTTTGTCTTCTTCTAGTCCTTCGGTTCAATTCAGCAACTTCTGACCATCTAGGAAGGTTTTGAACTCTATCTGTGATATGAATTTGGAAGTGACTCGTTAGAGGACTGCGGCACAAAAGGAAAATTACAATAAAAATCTGAATATGCGTGAAGCCCAGGGCTAAGCACTGCCTTGTCATTGCCTCATTGAATCTTGGTAATGATTTCATGTTGCTGTCACCACAATGCAAATGAGGACGCTAACCAAGCCTTCCCAACGCTTACTGACCCTCCAGTTCGAAAGTGACCTGATCTGCCCTGTGTGAGCTGCAGAGCCAGGATCCAGCCCTAGGTTTGTCTGGCATAGTCCTGTGCTTTATGTGTCAGGGGAGGAATGAGGGACAGAACTCTGAGGACACTGATGTCACTAAGGTGGAGAAGCCAGAACAAACTGCTCAGGGATTTTGGAGAGAAGGCGTAAGCTGAGATCTAGAGACTCTCCTTGGTGATGTCATCTTGATTTTCCCTCAGCTCAGTCACCCAGGAACCCAGGAAAGCTTTCTCTGTTATTTGTTAACTGTATTCCATCCGAGTGCTGTTGTTTAGCTGTCAGAAAGACAGAGACGCTCTATTTCCTTTTAAGATGCTACACTGTTTCAAGTGCTATGGAGGAGACTTTTTAGCACTCACAGAGACAAGGGAGGATTTAGCAGCCCTGTGCTGATTTAGAAAGCAGATTATAAATCCAGTGTCCTTGTGGAGTGTTCTGGGGGCTGTCCACCTCATGAGCCCTACCGCGCAGCTTGGGGATGAAGGAGGAACCATTCCAAAAGACCACTTGTAGTTTCCAAGTGGCCTATGGTGTAACTCACATTTTGGGACAGAAGTAAAGAAGAAAAGCAATTCTTTCTAATCCTAAAATCTCTGAGAGATACCTGTATCTGCTGCCTTCCTGCCATCTCTCTAACAGATTTGTTCTACTTCTGCAAATATAAGTTATTAACACATAAATACCCAGCCAGAGCGAGTTCCAAAAAGACAAGCTAATCCTCAGCCTGGCATTGAGCTGCATCTTTGGAATCCAGCCAGTCTCCCCCTCATTTTGGCCACTGGGGCCCTCCATAGCTTGCTTCTCACGTCTCTAGGTCCAGCCCCTCTGCTGCAGCACCTTAGCTTCCTATGTTCATTGCAGAGCTCCTTTTCTAATGATCAGCTTTGGACCCTCATCACCAGGCCTCACTGTTAGTGTTCTCTGGGCGTAATTATGAAATTTGCGTGGGGCTGATATGCCTCATCTGTAGTAGGGGATGTGCCTGCCTTCTACCACTGTGACAGAGGTATAACCCTTACCAGAGGAGGGAGATGGTAAGGGTCTCTTTCCCAGCTCCCAAGATCTGGGCAGTGGATCTCAAACTTCAGAGTACCTACGAATCATCTGGGCCTTTGTTAAAATCCAGGTTCTCAGGTCCTACTTGTCCCCAAGTCTGATTCTGTAGGTCTGAGGTAGAACCCAGGAATTTGAATTCCAACAAGCACCTGGGTAGGCCATATGCCTCCTTAGAGAAACAGTGGTTTGTTTGTGGTATTGGGGTATCAGCCAATGTCACATCCAGCCTTAGGAGGGCAGAGGAGTTGGGGGCAGGGGTGGGGTGAGGCGGGCTAGCTGATGTCCAAACTGAGAGTCAGACAGTGGTGCAGGAGCAGAGGGGACACACTTCTCTTCTCCTCTTCCATCCATTTCCCACCTCCTTCTCTTCCCAAAGAAATTTCTTTAAAGGATCTCTTGCAAGGAACTTTATTATACACAAAACAGCTAAAAACAAAGCTAAACCTATGCAGTTGGAGGTGAGGGGTTCTGAGGGCTCCGAGCTGGTCCTCTCTTCCCCTTTACCTCTTGAGGAAGCTCCTAGGGCAGCTCTGTGGACACTATAGGGTTCCTTCAGGAGTAGTTTGAAAACATAATCTAACCCCCCTTTTATAGACGAAGAAAGCGAGGCTCAAGGGAAGTGGCTTTTGCCAAGCTGGCTAGAGGCATGACTGGGTATCACCGTGGTCTACTCACTCTCAGGCCACCGAGGTTTTCCAAACTGGGCTCTGTGAACAGTGTCTAGTGTGAGGTCCACAGGGGGTCTGGGGGAGGATGGGGGGAGCCGTGCAGCCAAACGAGTTTGGGGATCACTGGATGAAGCCAGTGATCACTTGGACATTCTAATGTGAATAGTGAATCTTCAATAAGAGTTACGGAGGTGGAGTTTTCCAAACTCATTTAATAACAGACACTCCCCCTACCCTTTGTAATATATTAGCATCTCAATAGACACTATTGTTCTAAGAAAAGCTGTTTGGGGATAGTATACTGTGCTTCCCTGAGACAAACCAGGCAGAGTTCATAGTCACCAAAGACTAGAATTCATAGAAGGTTTTGAATTCACGTAGACTTCTGGACTGGCCACCTCTGACACCCAGACTGCCGCACTTGGGCTCCAGGTAGATTGACCAATTCCGCTGAGGAGGAAGCTGCAGGCCAGGAGCAGGTGTGGTCCCACTAGCTGCCTGCTAGAGTGGGTGTCAGCCCCGCCCCCACTGGATGCAGAGGTTCAGCTCTCAGAATTGCTTGAAGGACAGCATTGAGCATGGCAGGGAGGCACAATTAGCCTGTGTTCAGTTGAAGACACGAGGATTGCTGCTGTCAAGAATGGAACCAGGAGGCAGGTACCGGGAAGCACTCACCAGCCACCTGCTGTTGGAGAAGACTTGTTACCAGGGAGACTGACAGAGCCGTGAAGTGCAGGGGCCTCTGTCAGGGTGTAGTCCTGAGTTCAGGAGATAGGCTGGAGCTGACTAGCTGGCAACTTTGTCTTGTTTTCTGCCTGTTTTTGAAGCCGTGGCTGTGATTTGTGGACCTTGGCTGCCCATCCTCAGAGGGTCACTTACAGTGAGCAATGTAGGTTCCACCAGTAGGTAAACAAGAGACTTGGTAGCAAGAGTGGGATGGAGATGAGGCAAGTTGAAGGTCTGGGGAAATGGAAAAGTCAGGTCAAGCCAACAGTGATCAGATCCCTGTCTGACAGACCTGATCCAGCAAGCATTCCCAGGGAGGGCATGAGCTGACCTACCATGAAGGAGATGCTTCTGCTGGCCGGAGACAATGACTGCAGGGTAGTATGTCCTTGCAGGCACTTGGCTGGGGTAAGTCCAGATTCACTTGTATGGTGGACAATGGGCCAAGCCCAGGAGCCTCCCAAGTCCTGCTGGGTAACCACACACTGAAAAAAATTTAGTTCCAGGTCTGGTTTCATTTTAATCTTTAACTTTTTGTCTGATTAAAAAGTAAGTGCATGTCCATTAATTATTGGAAAGCATCCGGTGTATTGTTATGAATAAAGTCTGTGTAGATTGAGTTTGAAGCCAGAACTTACAAGCTATGTGACTTTGGGCAAATCATTTACCATTTCTTCTTCTGTAAAATGAAGAAAAATAATTGTACCTACCCCAAGTGGTTATTATGAGGATTTAATGAGATAGCTCATGTAATGTCCTTAGCAAAGTGCTTGACATGTAGTAAGCACTTCGATTTTAGCTATTGTTATCATAATCATTATAGTCTCACCAACCTAAGTGTTCTATTAATGTTTAGTATATTCCCTTTCAATCTTTCAGTCACGCATTTATACTTTAAATAGGTAGGATCATATTAGACATATGTAATTTTGTGTCCTGCTCTTTTCAATTAATACCCTATCCTATGTGCTCAGTTTCTAATGGGATAGAGGTAAGAGGACGGGTTTGGGATTAAGCCAACCTGGGTTAGAATTTAGCTTTACCGCTTACATACCCAGCTGCGTGACTTTGGGAAGGCGACTTAACCCTTCTGAGACTTAGTTTCTCAACTGAGTCGGTGTAATAATTGCTACCTTACAAGGCTGTGAGAATTATTAAGAAGATAAAAGGTTAAAGATCTAGGTCAATGCCTAGCAAATGGTTAGCACTGAACAATTATTGTCATAGGGACAAAAAGTGCAGTAGTTTTTCTGAGCTTCCGGAGAATGTTTCTGCCTTATGTCTCCACTTACTGGAAAATCCCTTAAAACTTCCAAGGAAAGATCAATGCCATGCTGGAGCACTCACTTTACACTCACACATCACTTGTGTGATGGACAAGTTTGTGAAATGTTCTCTTGCTGTGCCCCAGCCCTCAGCCAAACAGTCTCTGAATAAGTTTGCAGATCACCGGACCTTGAGTCATGAAGGTTCTCTGAGCTTTTTCTCACACATTTCCTCTGATTCTTGAGAGCAAGATGAAAGTGCCTGAGCCAGAAACACTGTGTGAACATAGCTCTCCAGGAATTGGTGCCGGAACAGTGACCTACCCACCACCCCGTGGTGCTTCTAGCTGAGGATTTATCGGTAGTGCCCTTCCTGTGAGGAGCTGCTAGTTAACTATTGAAAGACACTGTGGTGACCTCTAAATATTATTTTTAGTTCACTAATTGTCTTAGATGAAGCAGTTAAAACAAAGAACCATAGATTGGGTGGCTTATGAAGAACAGAAATTTATTTCTCACAGTCTGGAAGCTGGAATCTAAGATCAGGGTGCCAGCATGGTCAGGTTCTGGCGAGGGCTTCTTCCAGGTTGCAGACGGCGGTCTTTTCACTGTGTCCTCACATGGCAGAAGGAGCTTGAGGGAGTTCTCTGGGGTCTCTAATCCCACTCACGGAGGACCCACCCTCATTACCTAATTACCTCCCAAAGTTCTCACCTTCTAATACCATCGCATTGGGGGTTAGGTTTCAGCATATGAATTTTTGGGGGGGATGCAAACAGTTTATAACACTAATTATGTATTTACATTTGAGTGTTTAATTAGCAATATAAATTCATATAGTTCATTTTATACTATCTGTTCTCAACTTTCCTTTTTGATGTTTAAATACATTTTTGAATCAAATAAGCCCCTACATAAAAAAAGTGTCTATAATATGAAAGTGGTCCTAACAACATTATCTTTAAAAATACAACTCAGTAGAAAAATGGGCAAAGACTATGAATTGGCAATTCACAAAGGAAGAAATCAAAATTGTCATCCCGCTGAAGTGATGTTCAACGTTACTAACAGTGAAGGAAATACCAATACAAATAACAATGGAAAACCATTTGTGCTCATCATAAAGGTGCCCATTATAAAGAATTTTGTAGAATGTAAAGACTGACAAATAATGACCCCAGTTCTAGCGGGTGTGGGGGGAAAAGGCACTCTTAATTATTGTTTATGAAAATGTGAATTATAACACTTTTAAAAAGAGCAATCCAGTAATGCTAAAATTTAAAAAATATATATCTTTTGACTTAGCCGTCTCATATCTAAGAATAAAATCACTGATAGCTAAGGATATATATACAAAAATGCTATTATATTTTTTTGTAATAGTAAAACAAAACAAAATAAACAAACTAATAAAAAAGTGCAAGTAACCTGATTACCTATTGGTAGGAAACAGTTGAATAAATTTTGGCATGTCTGTAGCATAAATAATTATTAAAGAATAAGTTAGTTCTATACTAGTTCAGCAGAAGAGATTTCCACAAAGAAGTTTTCAGTGAGAAAGATAATATGTAGAGAAGTGTCTACTATATAATAATTTCATATATATAAACCAGAAAACTCACTGCCCCTATAAATGGAAATATGTCTGCATATGTTCGTATGAGCACAAAGAAAGGTATAGAATGATAGAAAACAGGCTGACAGTGGTTACTTAATGGTGAGAGGAGAAGAGAAAGAGAGAAGATAAGGAGGGAAAATATACATAGCATAATACTAATGTCAAGCTTAGAATATAAAATTATAGCTATTGTAAATATTTAAAAATTGAATATTTGTATTCAATACTAAGATAATGGCTTAAAGTGGCTGACATGGATAAATCAAAATATTGATTTGACTTTAGGTTGTGATGTGGGGAATTTTCTTCTTGGGCCCCTGTTATTTCAATATAATGTCTTAACATTTTTATTATTATTATCTTAAATGAGCTCCTTCACATTTGGTTACGGTAAGGAAACTGAATTAGGCAGGTTTACCCAACATTTATAGTCAAGAGCCTGGCGCCCAGAGAAGGCAGATCTGTTGTTTTCAAACTGCTCTCTGTGGAGCCCCAGCTATTCCATGGATGTACCTCCGAAGCCACCAAGTGGGAGAGGGCTGAGCTCCCCTGTCTGTGTCTGCCTTTTACTCTTCACAGTCTCCAACCCTCAGCTGCCAAAAGAGCAGCTCATTTTTATCTATTTTATATACTGGAATTTTACATACAATTTTATTTGAACAACGTTCTGGTGCTTAGAAACAAAATTGAATACCAATGCTTTAGAGAATGATGACAGAGCAGGGACAATTCCAATATGAATACTTCACACATTGCATTTATAATTATATTTTGAGGGAGTTAAATATTGTTGCAACAAATAGCCACAAGCAGGAAACATGACTAGAATGATTCCTGATTCCTACTCTCCTGTTATGAATGTCAGAAATTTCTCCATTGTGGCCCCATTGATCTGGGCGGAGGCATGAATCAGTAGAGAGGGCTGTTGCTATCATAGCCATAGTTGTGTTTGCCCAGCATGTCTCTTGACCTGTCTCTTTCTGGTGCTGGAACCCCTATTTCCAGAGGACAGCCCATCCCAAGTGTTTTATGGTGGATGTATGACCCAAGGCTGACTAATTAGAATACACAATCCATCTGGCCATAGTAAATGTTTCAGGGATGATACATATTAAGCTAGACTAGTCAGAGCCCACCCTGGGATTTTTATTGGAATTATTGGGAAAATGAATGCTCTTTTCTCACTAGGACCACAAGCTCTAAGGATGAAGTAAACCTAGAGCTACTGGTGGACCTCTTTGCCATCGCGTAGGGAGATTGCTCCTTAAAATGAAACCAAGACCAACAAAGCAGAGTTGAGAAATGGAGACAGATTTCTGAAGACACTGTTAACTCTGGCTGTTCCTGGAATTAATTTGCTCCTTGGACTTTTCATCTTTGTAAATTTCTTTTGTGTTTGAGTTGTGTTTCTGTCTCTCATAGCTGAGAGCCACACCCTGCTCTCGACGTGATTCTTGCTGATTGTCGGATGTCCTGAGCAGGGTTGTTGCGGAAGGAGAAAAGAATGGGGCCCTCTATAGAGGAGCAAACAATATTGAGAGGGGCTTCAGGCCAGGTGGGGTAGAGAAGGGAGGTGAGATGAAAACTATTGTATTTCCTACTGTTGCTCTGAGTGCGAACCCCTGCCCTTTGAATGCCTCACTCCTGGGGATCTAAACCCTTGGAGGTATTTTATCTTCATTTCCACGCACAACACTGAAGACCCTTCTAACAGCATGTTATCGGAAAAACCCTGTAGAAGTCTGCGTTCTTGATGGTGAGCAGCAGCTGCGGTGGGGAGTGGAGAGAGGTCCTCGGGACAGATCAGAGGGGCTGAGGGGTGGGCTGACAGGAGGGTGCTCTGTCAGCGTTACCTGGGGCAGGACTGATGGCAGGAGAGCAACGGACTTGGAGGAGATTGCAAATGGGAAAAAGACGATGGTATTCCTGGATCTGTGAGAGACAGCTCCCAGAGGAAGCAGGAGATTCAGGCAAGCAATGTCACAAAAAGGCAGAAGGCTCTGCATGGTGATCCATGCCAGTGTTTCAGATATGGATAGCTGATTACATCATCTCTGTGATAAAACAGGCAAATATATCATCACCAGAATTCTGCATTTAAATGCTATTGCTATTTCTGAGGCTCACAGGTGTATAATATAGTTTCGGTTTTGATCTGTGCACCCTGTGTTTGTTAAAACAATTAATGATCTGTCTCATCTCCCCAACTCCATCCTCCTATCCTTTTTTTTTTTTTTTCAAGTGGATGGTATTATAAACCCAGTTCACAAACGAGAGCCTGATATTTCCCCATTCACCTACTGCCATTTTGCAGTCCCAAGTGAGAGCGATGGTAATCAGGTTATTGGTTGAAAATGGGTTTCCTCCGTGGGTGATCAGAATGTTCTTGAGTTGCTGCCTCACAGAGGGGCAAGGCTGGGCCATACATCATCTGAACAGTGGGCCGGGCCTGGCAGCTGGGTCTTCACTGAAGCCATCACTTATTTGCATGGTTCCCAGAGGCAGCGTCAATAAGATCTCAGGGAAGGATAAGTGGGAATGGAATAAATGTTGCTGCTGAAGTAAATGTAAATGAAAATCTGCAGGATCACCTGGCCAGGAGCAGCGAATGAAAGCAAAGATGGAAACTCGATGCTTTCAGTTAACAGACTGGCTAGTTGTAGGAGGTAATTCTAATTCCATTGTTAGAAACTGCCTATTGTCACAATCCTGATACAGTAATGATTTCTCTTATTCCCTCTGAAGCTGGGCGTGTCAGAGACTAAAATTATCCTTAGCATAAATCATGCCTTTTCCAGCTTTTGACAGCCACTGTCTCAAACTCAATTAGTCATCACGCACAAGGAAAGCCGAGATCATTACAGATTCACACGTGTTTAATGGATAAAACACGGCTGGGGAGAGATTTCCTCTGTTTAATTTCTGCCATTTAATGTTCATTAGTAGATCACATGGCTATTAAAATAAATAGGGCAGTGGAAGTTTCTTTTGGGTAAGGTTAAGCAGATGTGCTTTATTTAGAAAGACTGAATGAATTTTATCCTAGAGAGATATAAATAAAATTTGGGAGGCAGAGCAAATGTAAGAGGCACCAGAGGATACAAAGAGTGTTTAATCAAAAAGCTTGTCTCATTGTTTGGATGAGGACCCTTCCCATTGGGAAGCACATCTCTGAACCCTGGAATCTGAGCACTAGAAGAAAACCAGACCTCTGGAGTATCAAAGGGCTGACTCATATTTCTGGGAAAATTGCTGAGCAAGAGACAAGATTTTTTAAATTGGTACTAGAAAATGGAATTGCTTGGATCATTTCTATTAGTCCTGTTTAGCAATTTTCTGCACAGTGATGTCTCCACTACCTGTGCCTTCTCTCTTGGAATAGTAATGGGCATCATTTTATTATGCCAAATGGGATTTATCGGTGGTTTCCTAATGCTGTACCACTAATTGGTTTTAAGCTGGAGACTTGAATACAATTCCAGTCTGGGAAGTTGTTTTAGACAGTACTTTTCTTTCTTTTTTTTTTTTTTCCACAACTCAAAGTGTTTACCTAAGTCCCAATTACTTTGCTTGTGTAGGTCAGCATTGTCTGTTTTTTGGTTTTTGTCTTTTTTTTTTTTAATTTGAAATTATAGGGCCTATTTTTGTATACAGTCAAGGGCAATGTTGTATGGAAAAGAGGCTCTTAGGATCACAATAGTCTTCCTCATGGGTTTATGAAGTTGTTTTGATGAGTCCAAATACCCTAGGAGGTAGATAAGAGCAGAGCAGGGATTATTCCTATTTTAATCTGGAAAAACTGAGGCCTAAGGGATTGAATAATTAACACCAGATTCTAAATCTCCTAATCTTAAATTTGCTTCCCTATAGGAGAGGCTAATATGGCCCAGCTAAGTAACTGGGGTGTGGATTAGGTGTTGTGGGCTCAGGATTAGGGCTGTGAGTACCTTCCCGGTGCTATCACTGGAAGTCCCATATCCTGGGAAACCCCTCCATCCTAAGCAAACTGGGATAGTTGGTCACCTTATTGGAGGTCACAGTGTTGGTCCATCTTGGAAGTTATATACTTCTCTAGATCCTTTCTCTTCTGGAATCCTAAGTCTATTTGGAAGCCAGCTGTTACCCATGTGTTACTGATTAAACTCCTAAAAGTTTGAATTTGAAGTTTCTGAGTGAAGTTAGGTGCTACTGTCCCCCACGGCCAAACACCTCCTCTTGGGCTCCTTAGCTCCTGCCAACAAACCTGCCCGGGCTGCTGCAGCAGCACTGATGCCTCTTTATGGACCCAGCAGCTCATCTGATTCACAGACTTGTGTGGATGAATCTGAGGGTGGAATATTTGTTGTTCCCTCTGGCTTGTGGCATATGAGATGATGTACGACAATCTTTTCTGAAGAATGAGGATAATAAGCATACCAACTCCATAGGGGTGTTTTAAGGATTAAATAAGTTAATACAAGAAAAGCACTTAGGACAAGGGCCAGCATGTAGTAAACACTCAATAAATACCAGCAAAAGAAAAACTTAAGTAGTACTATAGGAATATAGTCTGCTAATTGAATTGTCATTGTCATTCTATTTTGCAAGTACTCATGACAGAGGATTTTTCAAGCTGTGGAGGAAACTTATTAAAGGTTAAAATGAAAGTCACTCAGATTCAGTGAAGATTTGCCCAAGGAAACTGATATGGTTTGGATGTCTGACCCCTCCAAAACTCATGTTGAAATTTGATCCCTAGTGTTGCAGGTGGGGCTTGGTGTGAGGTATTTTGGTCAGGGGGGCAGATCCCTCGTGAATGGCTTGGTGCCCTCCCCGTGGTAATGAGTGAATTCTTGCTCTATTAGTTCATGTGAAAGATGGTTATTTAAAGAATGTGGTGCTTCTCACCTTCTCTCTTGCTCCTTTTCTTGTCATGTGACACACCTGCTCCTGTTAGCAGCCTCCGAGTGGAGGTTTTTCCAAGTTGTTGGTGATCATCAGGAAAAGAATTTCAGGACACACCACATAAGCCAAGCAAGCAGCTTTTTACTGAAAGATTGAAAGAAAAAGAACAAGAGAGAGGTGGGGGGGGAGGCTTGAAAAGAGCAGCTGCATAGGGAGGAAGTGATTTTTGGTCTTTTGAAGTCTTAGCAATTGAATGGAGGAATATTCAAGAATGTGAGTAGCAATTCCTATAATTGGGTTCCCTCCCATTTTCAGACTTTC